>JABSTB010000183.1:0-111375 GCA_013756995.1 Neonectria neomacrospora
TGCAATTACCACAGTATATATACACATTCACTTAGCACATTAGACCAGAGCCTTAAGCTCCTTAGCTATTAACAATCCAATTTGGTTACATAATAACTTACCATTGCACATTACCATTATGACCTACATTGCTCACTACGACGTCCTAATCCACTCGATTATCAAACCACACGACTTGGACCTACCCTAGACCCCTAGGATAGACCCGACCGTCACATTAATAGACTCTCTATCTAGAAGGTATAAGTAGTAAGGATAGGTAACTTACAGCCCTTTAGTATAAATACTTAATAAATTAAGCTATGAAAAAGTCAAACTAAAAAAAACAATACCCTTCACTCCCTTACTTAGTAATTAGCGGAGCCCCGATATAGAGATCATTGAATCGCTTGTCTAATAGCTTCGGGATCTTGGCCAATCTCGACAGAGCAGTTCCCCAATGTAAAGTATCAGCCCAGGTGTCGACGAACGACGTCTGCACGTCATCCTTCTCCTTCTGGTGCTCTTCATCCTCATTCCATTCTGGCGACGCCCACTTCTTGTGCACAGTATCCCACTGCCCAGCATCTGGCTGTGGCGTACCTGGTTCCCAACTGTCATCGGACCACTCTGGCCTGGGGAAATTCTTCTCTGCGTCAAGCTCCTCTAGGCCAGCATCAAGGACATTAAACGCCTTCAGGGTATCCTCAGACATAATGGCTGGAGGACCCTGCATGAGAACTCCCATCATGAGCTTAACGCTGCCGGCATTGTTGTCAAGCAAGTCATCAATGTTGTTGCCGTCACTACTCTTGGTAGGGTCCAGGTCTTCATCATCTGTTTCCATATGGTCAGTAAGAGTTTGATCATCGCTGAGTTACCGTAACTTACACTTGGCCCATAATCCTGTTGGCACTAGCTTGTATTGCTGAACCATTCCCCATTTGGCGTGAGCGACGCCGTCCTGGACAATCTCAATCTTCAGCTCTGACTTGCTCATGACGTCGGTGAGCTGCATAGGCTTGGCGTAAATTGAGGCAGCCTTGGAAGCGATCGAGTTCACCGTCTTGTCGTTTTCATCAACTAACTTGGCGACTTGAGCTGCCATCTTGCATCCGACGACGAACGAGAACGAGCCGCCGCGAACCACCCAACTTTCATTCTGGGTCCTATCAGGCGAAGTGGCATTGTTCAAAAGACCAGAAGTGGCGAGCAGTGTGTGGCCTTGGTTCATCGGCTGGACAAGTATGTCCTTGTCCGCTTCTGCGACAAGGCGTTGCTCCTCCTTTGCTGCTACAGCCTTCTGCTGCTGACTGCCTACCTGAAGGACCAGGTGATAGAACTCGAGGATATCAACTGCTGAAACATCCGTCTTGCTGGCACCAAAGTTGATGTTGAACTTGGCCACCTTGATATCAACGTGGACCCGACCGGCAAGTGGTGGTCCCCACAGATACAGGTCGGCCGAGATCTCAACCGAAATGTGCGTGTGGATGAACAGGAAGTCGATGTCGAACCGAACGCCAACGCAGATTCCGGCGTTGGAGGTGAAGTGGAAGGGCTTGTAGTTGATGAGGAAGTTGGCAAAAGCATCGAACCAAGCAGTGATTGGTCCAGCGCTGAAGGCCGCATGCAGTCTTCCACCGCCCATGCAGACTTTGGGCGTAATAGCAAAATAGGCCTCTCCCGAGATACTAAGGTTCTTACCTAGAGACCAACGAATACCCAAGCGCGGAGGGTTAGGCCACCCATCGGGAATCTTAAAGGCTTGGTGATAGCCTCCCAAGGTAAACACAAAGTTGCCAACGTTGGCCTGATCTGCGTGTGGAGCATCGAACCAGTAGTACAGCGCAAATCCGCCAGTAAGATGACAGTTGGGGTCCAGGATGTACGACTTTGGCGACAGCTGGCCTTCGACCTTCATGGTCCCATAGTCAAAGTCCACCGTCACGCCGATGCCGAGCTCGACATGCGCAAACTTGACGGGGGACTTTGCGTTTGGAATGTCAACGAGGGCAACCGCGTAGATGCCCAGCTTGGTAGACTGGCCAAACATGACAACCATGACAGCGTCGAGCGAGATCATCTGGAACGCATCGATTTTCATGCCAGCAGCAGCCCAGTAGCTGTCGTCTTGCGGCTTGAACCACCCTCCGGCAACAGAATCAGGATTCGTCAGCCTCTCGAGCGTCTCGATGGCACTTCCGGTGGCGCCATCAAGTTGAGACTGGTTGATGAAGGGGAAGTCCGTGATCTCACTTGCCTTGGGGAGACGAATTTCCGACTTGTACCCGAAGCCACCTGTAACGCCAGATATTTCTGCAAACTCGAGAGTAACGAGAGGACCGTCAAGACGTGCAAAGACAAACACCGAAGTGAACTTGGCCTGTCCCTCTGGCGATGCCTCGCCGTAGAAACCGGCGGCTTGGAGCTGGTACGGAACCCAGCCGACAATAAGGCCGCCGGCGTAGTAGTTCAGCTCAGCAGACTTGCCATGCCGGACAATACCAGCGATGGTCAGCGGGGGCTTCTCAAACGCGACAGAGAACCCTTCAAGGCTGAAGGTTGGGAACTTGATCTTGGACAGGTCGAGAGACGTGAGCTCAAGATTGATGGTGAAGCCAAGAAGCGAGAAGCCAAGAGGGCCCAGCTCGAACGTAGCATTGAATCCAACGCGCAAGATCTTGTCCACGTACTTGAGCGAGATATTGCTGATTGAGAGAGCACCAGCCTTCTTCTTGAATGGCGCTGATGCACTCCCGCCATCAGAGTCTTCCTTTGGCGGCGTTTGCCCTCCAGAGTCTGCCGTCTCGGCCGGGACAACAGCCAGGCTTGCAGCACTAGGCTTTTTGTCGCCTGTGGATTGTGCCGGAGTAGAGGACGCTTTCTTCTTAAAGTCATAATCAAGAATACAAGTCAACTTGCCCTCCGAGTCTTTGATGATGACTCCAAAATGGGAGCCAGTGCTCATCAGAAGATCGTCGTCTTTTTTCTCCTTGAACTTGTCTTTGAGAACCAGCGGCAGCGAACTTTCCAAGCTCTTGAGGTCCAGACGAGTAAGCCCGGGGTCCTTTTTCTTATTCTGACCGGTGGAATCTTGAATCCACATAAAGTACATTTCGTCAAACGGCTGCGTGACATTCCCGACGAGAGGAATGTCAATCTCTGGAAGCGCCGTGAGCGAAGCCTTGAAGAATCGCTTTGAAGGAGTCTTGGGTGCCCATTCACCTCTGTGCAGCTGGACGAAAGCAAACTTGAGCTTTCCAACGGCGACAGTGGCAACAAATTGGAAGGATCCTTTCTTGGTAGGACTGGCGTCTGACTTTTCGTCAGGCTTGCCAATTGGTTTGTCGGCTGGCTTTTCATCTGGCTTATCGTCTGGCTTGTCGTCCGAGTCCGCTTGCTTGCTGACTTCGATGCGGATTGCGTCGCTACTTTCGTTGCCGAAAGTGATGTCGTCGAGAAAGCTTGGGAGCTCCAGACCCTCTTCGCCCAAGATGCCCTTGATGACATCTGCAACAGTCGCAGTCTTTTTGGAGGCGTTCAACGTGGCAACGAAAGTAGGGTTCCCATCAGTTTTATAGTCAAAATTTAGACCCAGTTCAAGACCAGCCGCCAGAAGAACGCCCCTGAACTCGAAGTGGGATCCCACAGTCTCGTCGTTGCCCTTGACGCTCTTCCTGGTAACGTAGTGGTAGGTCAGGTCAAGACTTTGGACTTGAATGGATTCAATCAGCGGCATGACGTGATCAGCGGCAGACTGGTTGAAGAACTCGTAGAGTGTCGAGGCGTAGAGAGACTCAAGCGACGCTATGAGTTCCCACTTCGAGTTGGCAGAGCTGTAGTGGAGACCGCCCTTTAGAGCAGCAATCTCCTGATGCACAGAGGTCGGCGCGGGCTTCATCTCTGCCAAAAACGACACCACCAAGTTGAAATTCTTTTGATCTCCCCAGGCGAAATCCGCATCAATGCTAAGAATGCCAAGGTCGAGCTGCGGAACTGGCGGTGGTTCATCCGAGTCGAAAGCTAGCGACTTGACAGTTCCTCCCAGGGCTATGCCGTTGCCACTGAGCGTGATGTACGCTCTGCTGATCTGCGTGGGGATGGTCGTTGGGACATTGTTGATCTCAACGTCCGGGATCATCTTGAGCAGGTTGAGTGCTTCGGCTGGGTTTTCCGTCAGGGGGATGAGATTGGCCGTGATCTCGTACCCTGGCTGCATATCACGCATTGGTGATAGATCAAACCCTGTGTTTCGCTATCAGTACTCCGTGCTTCAAGACCTTGGCAATAACATTGCCTACAGTTCCAAAGCTGCCCTTGAATGCTTCCCCAGTTAGGACCATCCGCCATCCATGCATAAGTGATGAGGAAAACAGGCGTCGCCGGCGATCCAGTTTTGGTAGGTGTTGCGCCAAAGTCTGCCTTTACTTCGATGTCGAATGAAAAGCTCGCGAGCTTCGTGTTCTTCCCTTTGTCGTCACAGTTCAAGTTGACCGTGATTTGTCGAGGGTACACGCCGTGGTCCTTGAATATGTCGCTTTCCACAAGAAACTTCTTGATGAAGGTCAGGTCCAAGCCCTGAACGAGATCAGCGAGCCACACGAGGATCCCCTGGAAGGCGTCTGTGGAGTTGAGCTGGACGACGATGCTGTAGCTGTAGGCGTAAAATTCGATGGATGCAACCACTGGCACAGCAGCCAGGCCATCGGGCTGGATCGTGCACTGAGCCTGGAACATGACATGACCTTTAGGGACGGCTTTGTTCCCAGCATCGGTCTCTGCCAGCACCAGAGTCTTTTTACAGACGACATCTAAGCTGTCCATCTTGAATCCCTTCAAGGTGCCGCCGATGGTATCGTTGAACGTTGTCGTGTCCCCATCGTTCAAACCAAACTGCAGTCTGACGGTTGTCTGAAGAGCTCTGGAGGGACGGATCCAGAGTCCGTTTCGCTTACCACTGGCGCCGATAGCTCCGTTGGCTGCTCCAGCGGACTCCTTCGACTGAAGCTGCAGAGTAGCCTTCCAGTTGGCAATCAGCGACGGAGGAGTTGCATAGCCACCAGAGAAGGTGAACAGCTCCCCGACGGTAGAATGAAGATCGTTGGGGGTTTTCACTGGATCTAGCCCAAAGTAGAGCATGTCGCCGTCTAGCTCCAGGCCTGGAACAGGGACCCTAGCAGCGCCAGTTGGATCTAAGATGATAGATTCGAAAGAGTAGCGCAAAGCTTCTTGTCGTGAACTAAACGTCACATCCCAGGGAGTTGTGAACTGAAAGCTAAAAGCATGTATGTCCCAAGGGCCTTTGATTGGCTCGGGGTTCCGCTCAAGGGACAGAGTAAATGTCCCCTCGGGGTCCAGGTTCGTCATCCATGTTGCCAGGCCGTCAGTGTCGTCAAACTCGACATTCTCGTCTGACCTAGTTGGAACAGAATTGAGAGTGATACAGTTGCCAGCAAGTTGGTTCACAAAATTGTCGATGTTGCTCCCCGCATCCAGACTTTGGGCGTCGTCGTGGCCTGGATCAGCTGCCTTGGATGAGTAGAATCTATACTTGCCTCTCTCGACGAATCCTCCGGTGGTCGCAACGGGGTTCCAGGATGCAGTCGAGGCGTTGCCAGCGCGTGGAATTCCCTGTCGAGAAATGAGATCTTGGACCGGTGCTGGGGCCATAGTGCTTGAGAAGCCTGTGGCTTTTGATGATTCCGAAGGTCTGAGTCCCAGGACTCAGTGATGCTGTTGAAGGTGGAGTAAATGAGCTTGTACGCAACGACTACAGTCAACGCAGGGCCAGAAACTGCTGCAGAAGCTGGGGGCTTTCCGGGTACCTGTGCAACGGGGTCAGAAGCTCGAGCTCAGCCAGCGAGATGTTCAAACGGTTTTGGCTACCATCAGTCGGTTTCCATCCCGACGCATGTGATGGCCTCTGTAGTCCTTGGCTAGCTGAATGAAAATCAATTGCCTGTCAAGTTTGAAATATTGATTGATACGGAATGTGACGGCATGTCAAGTCACTTGCATCAGAAGTGGCACGCCTGGGGTGAAAGATAAAGATACCCCGGGGTCTGGGTGTGGCATACGCCTAACCATGCTTTATGCGGAAACATGTGATCAACAGTTGAGATGCATGAACGTTTGTCGAGTGGGCCTGAGACTATTGATCGATGCTCGAGACACATGCTTTGTGGGAGTTTGTGGATGGTCTGATGCTGCTCTCAGCTGTGCCCCAGCGCTCAAACTTAACCCTTCGAGGAGACGCTATTGTCTGCGGCAGTTTGGTGGGTGTCGTCCTGCTGTGATAATGCCGGCCCGCATTTGGCGCGTTGAGTCCCCCCACTGTGGGTCCGGAGTCTAAACGCCCTTGTACCGGCCCGTACCGCGCTACTCGAATCCTTGATGTCATTCAGGTACAGCCTTACAGGGATGCAGGGAGCTGAGGTAGGGTTAATTGCGGGGATATGCATGTAGCCTAGTTCGTCCAGTCTCACAGCGGCCGGGCATGTACTCAGCCTATTTCGGGTACATGCGCTGATGGGACCCCGGTCAAGTCCCTGGGGTTCACAATCGCGACTCACTCAGAAGCATGGACTTTTCCAAGAGCCGTTGGATATCTAGTCGCCATCACTTGAGACGTCTACCGTCTTGCAACGAACAGACCACCTACTTTTCCCCTCTGCTTCCAAATGCCACCCGGTCATGGACAACGACAAAGATCCATTGCTAGTGCCCCTGCAACTGCAAGCCTTCGTCCTCAACCCGTCCGTCTGCAATACAGATGACAAGGACGACCATGGCGCGCGCATCATGCCCATTACCCAACCCAACTATACCTTTCTCCGTCTTGACAATTTCCTCATCCAGAGCGATGTGCTCAACCACGCAGATCTTCACTGCTCTGCACCAGCCGACGCGAATCCTCGCCTCACTGACTTGGGAGCCCGGCCTCCCACTGAACGTCGGGACCGTCATGGCGTTTACCTTCACTGGATTCTTCCCCAGGCGTACAGGTCTGGAGTCGCCTCCGCTGATTCTGTCTCGAAAGAACGGCGAGAGGAGGAGCGCCTCAAGCGCGGATTGGCTCCCAGCGATCCCAGCTCTGATCCTGAGGCGAAGCCAGCCAGCTCTCCCGAATTTCTTGAGCCGCCAACACGCTGGATCATTATCCGAAAGTTGGACCTGAACAGTGTCAAGCCTGTAGGGGCCAAGCCCTTCTTCAAAGAGTACCAGGCGTGGGTTGTTGAGAGTGACTACCAGTGGACATTGGATTGCATCCCCCCAGACTACGACCTGCAAGTCGATGTTTCTCCCTTTGTCCTAGGCGTCAAGTCTGGCGATAATACCAACATCAAGCAGCAGGCCGAGGTTTTCATCGGTCGCAAAACGCCGCTTGAAAAGTGGTCGGAGGATCCAGATGCTGATCGCGTCGACATCACCCTGCTCCGAAGCAGTAATCAGCTCTTTGCAGACTTTCAGCTCCACAATTCCAACGTCTTCAGCATCTTGGACAACTTTGAGTACGTTGACCGTCCATCTGCAAAAAAGCCCAAGTTCCTGGACGAGGCCAACGCCAGCTACTACCTCTTTGGGTGGCACCGCGACCAGGACAAGGATCCTCTCTGGAGGAAAGGCCTTCCTCATGCGGAGAGAATCCAAGGCATCTTCATGTCATTGCAGGAGAGTGGTGTTGACTCCGTCACTGACTCGTGGCTCAAATCGGATGACCCCGTCCGTATTTGCCTGCACGGAGCACTCTATGACGTCCATTGGACTCATGACCGCAAGCCCACGACTGTCCCGGCGGATACGTATGCTGAGGCCTTGCGAGACAATGAACTCCCCGCTGTGTCAGTGGGAACAACCCCCATCGATTCTCTCATCACCTACTGCTCGTCCAGAAGCGATAAGGAAAAGAACGTGCTCATCAAGCAACTCGAAGAGGACATCCTCTTGATCGACTCGTTGCTGCATGCACGGGACGATGGAGTTGAGGGCCAGCGCGAGGCCAAAGACATAGCTTACAACTGGAACTTCAATCGCTCTCAAGGAGGCATTCACTACTTCATCGCTGGAGAGGAGGACCATGGGCAGCCTACAAAGCCCGAGCCCGGGTCTATCGGCGCTCTGCGAACCCTCAACGAGCATCAGTCTCTGCTAGACGCCTGCCGTAAGGGATCGCAGCAGTATCGCTGGGACATGTTCTCCCTGTGGTGGAAATATGTTACCGATGTCACCAACAAGGCCGAAAACACGGTCAATTCTGAATACAAGGACAAAGTCAAGGGCATCTCAGACAAGCTCGCGAAGCTCAACGCTCGCATCGATATACTCTATGCTCGAGTCCAGCTGTTGATCAAGGAGGGGGAGGCAGCGGGCGGGTTGCTACAGGGCGTCAAGACTGGAACTAACCCTTTCTACTACCGTGCTCGCGATCCTACCGTGCTGGTTGGTGCCGTCGATTCTGGCTGGCCGATAGACTTCAACGACAATATCAATGCCCGTGTGCCTGCTCAGACGATCAGGGCAACTACCCCTGTCCCCAAAGGGCTCTCGGATCTGGCTTCTCTCATTGCCAGCAAGTTTCCAGACCAAGGGGCACTCAAGAATGCCGACAAGTTGTGTGCAGAGTTCTGGGCTCTGCTGCCCGGCAACACCAAGACGCCAATCGTTGCTCTTGACGGAGGACAAGCATATCCCCAGTTCCATGACCAGCGGTCACCTACAAGTGACACCTCGCTGTGGAGGGACCGCTGGGAAGATCGGCAGCCGTGGTTCCCCCTGTACGCGGAATGGGAGGTGGAATATACACATGTTCCGTTCGAGTACTGGCAGTTGGACCAGCAAGCTTCTCGCCTTTCGGACAGCAAAAAGACGCGATACGGCGTGCTAGCAGATGGTGGCGTTCCACTTTGGGAAAAGATGATGACGGGAAGACCGGAGCCCATCAACGACGTCCGCACCCTGTCCGGCCGCGTCCTTATCTTGCCCCAGCCCAGTTTCTCCTTGGCAGCCAAGGTGAAACAGCTCTTTGCGGACACGCCTCCTCAGATTCTCAAGGAGACAATCCCCCCCGAGAAACAGGAGAGGCTTTCCAAGAACATTAATCGGCTGTCTTTTCTATCGGCTCCGCTGGCAGGTTTGACAGAGGGTTTGCTCACCTTGTCGCAAGGCACTCACATCAAGCCCGAGAACAAGTATGTGCAAGATGGAAAGCAGCGTACTTCGGCTATTGCTGCTGCCCAATTTCGCTCTGCTGGTTTCTCGAAGGAGGCTATCGAGACGATACAAAACAACTCAGCTTTGACGCCGTACGCCTCCATGTCAGATTTCAGTGCGGCAGACTTCTGCCCGTTCAAGCCGGTCACACACGGTCAATTCAGGTACATACCGCCGTCTTTTACTCTTCATACTATTTACTAGAAACTAATCACTCGAAACATAGGTTCACAAAGTTCAATATCATTGACAAATTCGGCCAAACCCTCATCGCCATCGACCCCAAACCACGGGTCGGAGGTCCAGAGCCGCTGTATCCGTGCATCAGTGACTACTATGAGCCCCAAGCTGTGACGCTGAAGGACGGAACCAAGGCCGCAAACACAGTGATCAAGAACGCCGGATCCAAGTGCGAGTTCATCCAGCTGCCCCCACAAATCAACCAGAGCTCGCGCCTCAACGCACACTTTGTCATCTACTCTGGAGACGACGAGGCTGCCGACAAGTCCAGACCATACTGGCGTCCTGCAAACGAGTGGGAGAATCCCATCTGGGGCTGGGTTGTGCTGAACTACGCCGACCAGGGCATTCAGCTGTTCTTGCCCAACGGTGCTTTCTACCGTGAGATCCGATTCGGAGGGCCCGGCGGTGTCATTACAGAACCCAAATGGCTACCATTCGCTCCGGATCCCCATCTTCCCCCAGTAGCAAACACTGCTCAACTGGACGCCCTTGTTTTTCGTCTGGGAGACGCCCAGTACGCTCGGGGGTTTTGGGACATGATGTCTACAGCTGTGGACAACATGGCTCCGGCCCCTAGCGCTTATGCCGAATTTGTGAGCTCCATCGTTGGCAGACCTCTGGCACTTGCAAACATGGGTTGGTCACTGGAGCTTGAAGGTGCACCTCTGGTGAACCAGAGTACCAGGACCAGAAGCGTGGTTGAGGAGCCGCCTATTCATCTCGTCCCTGACGGTTCAGATGATCAGGACAGCTACGAGTTTCAGGTCAAACTGGGCGATTTCTTTAGAGAATACGATGGCCTAGTCGGATACTTTGATGCCAACCCGAAACCGAAGAACAGAACTGACGAGCTGGTCCTCGACGAGGTAAGGACATACTTTACTACTGGGTCAGACGCAAAGAACTTGAAGCCCATCTCCAAAGACAACTACCCAAAGTTCAAACCCTACTGGATTCCCCAGTTCAATGGCTCCAAGGCCGTTGAGCCGGGCGACTATATTGATCAACGAGTTCGCGAGCTTCAGATTTTTGGCGCCATCTTCGATCCCTTCACACCAATTCACGGGTACTCATCGTTGCTTCCAGTCCGGAGCCTCCAACTGCCACCATGGACCTGGCAGGATGCCATGCAGAACATGACGGCCTTCTTCCACGCGGGTCCTCTGACCTTGACGGCAGACGTGGGAAACTACGACCCAGGTCACCCCTTGACAACAGAGACAGTCAAGGACAGACCTGTGCGAGACGCCGCCTTGCCCGCTCTGGAGGAGGGAGAGTGGAGCTGGCTGCAGCCGTTCGTTGACCCCAAGGCCGGAACTGAGCTGCCTCTGTACAATGCCTTTGGCATCGAGGCAAAGGGCAACCCTCTGACCCCTGGGTTCCAGCAGGCTCCGTACACGGCTATTGAGGGTTTCTTGCAGCTTAGGCGGCCTATGTTGCAGGGCAAGCCGAAAAAGCCGGACAAGAAGTGTTGATCATGTTCTAGAGTAGGGTGACGGGACGATATCATGTTAGTTATGGTGGGGGTTCATGACATAAGGACTATCTTGGTTATTACCCTTGCAGCTTAGTACCTTGAATACCACATGAATTGAGTGTTGGCTGATAAATACTAACTCTGTTGGTTCCTTTAGTTATTGTATGTTATGGCTGTACATAATTGATCGCTGAAGTGTTATGTCCACTAACAGTGATAACCTAGCATACTCTGTGAATTCTCGTCTTTCTAAATTGGCGACAACATGTCCAAAGCCACACAATTCAATGTCTCTTTGAAGGCATCTACTACACTTCCGATCAATTCAAAGGCACATGCTTCTCTTGAGGTTTTAGAAGCTGATGCCAATAAACGTCTCACTCTTAAGCGCTGTGAGGCAGATCAAGCTCTTCCAGGGAGACGATAGACAGATCAATAGCGGGGCAAATTGAGTGCATTCAAGACATGTCGTCAAAGATTCTCACTAAACTATTCAATGAACACAAACACAATCGATTGTGACTATGGCGGTAAAGACTGGCGGTTGCAATGCTGCTCCTCCCCCCAGTAGCTATCTTCAACCATCAGGAACCACAGCTCCTGTTTCCATGCCAAATGGCTGTGCAAGAAGCTATCACTGGTTATCAATAACATGGTAGTATCCGACACTGAGAGACTGGCCCTTTGCCTGGTAGAAGATGTGGTTCTTGCCGTTGGCAGTTGACACGGTCAACTGGCTGTCGGTGGCGATCTCAGACTTGGCAGAGGTCACAGTGACTGGGGGACTCCATTTGCCTCCTCCAAGCGGCTTGGTAACCTTGTTGAGGTCGTTGTTGGTGTCGATGTAGTAGAGGTAGACGGTTCTGTCGGTCACAGCAACACCGAAGGTGCTCTTGGGCGCCACACCCTTTGCGCTGTCAATGGGAGAGTCTAAAACAGGCGATCAATTATACTGTCTGTATCTAGAGATGGGGAAAAGGATGCTTACCGCCTTCGTCAACGACGTACTCGCGCAGACTGTTCTTGCTCTGGCCCTGGTAGATGATGTACCGCGTGTCGTTGCTGGGGTCATAGTAGGCAGCGAGAGCGGATCCGGGGAGTATTGTAGTCGTTTCGGGATAAGCGTCGTCGTTACCAACGCCGATGACGGCCTCAAAGATATTGAGAGCGCCGCCGCTGTCATCGTTCTTCCTACAACGGGGTTAGTTATGATGAGATTGGGGGTTGAAGCAAGAAGAGTGGATTAGCACGTACTTCAAGTAGAAGATCCAGGTGTTCGAGTCAGAGGAGCATGTCGCAATCTTGTAGTTGTCGCTGTAAGCGCTGGCCACGGTCTTGTAGACTGGGCTAACAAGCGCAATGTCAACGGGGGTGGCACCGTCGGGGCACTTGCAGTCCTTCTGCGCGTTGATCGAGACACTCTTCTTCTCAGTCACGCCGAAGATGAGCTCCTGGTTGTTGAACTTGGTGCTGGCGAGGTGGGACTGGTTGATGATGAAACCCGGGTGGGCATCATCGTCGGAGGCCAAGGTATTGAGGCTGGGGTCCTTGACACCAAGTTCGTTGCGGAACTGGAGGCCCAGGTTCTTGTTCTGGTTGTTGTAGTAGAGGTGAAGCTGGGTGTTGGTAGCACCTCCGTCATCATGGATAGCAGTAAGGGCAACCATTGTGGCGGTGAAAGGGTTGATGTTTTAGAAAGGGGGTAAAAGATGAAGATGTGTGGGAAAGCTGTTTAGGCTTCGTTGGTGAGATTGATTGTTGAGCGAGGTGAGGTTCGAACTGGAGGCGGGACAACATCAAGTATTTATTTATTTTGGGTGGGATAAACACGACTTGGGTAAATGACTTTTGCTATTGTCGTTGGAGGTCTTGCTCTCTGTGCAATTTTGCCTCAAACACTACGAAGGATTAGGACCACCAGACCTCCGAGGAACTCTGGCAAAAGCTCTCGACCCTCGCCTGAAGCGCCGGCGATTGTCAATGTCTCACAGCCACAGACAATAGCTGCTGTGATTCGATCCAGCTGTCCTCTAATTCACTGCGTCTTTTCCCCATGACTGAGCTGACCGTAGCTGGATATTCAGTTTGGGAAAGATGCGAAAGTCTGGCCAAAAGAGGCGCGTGAGGGGAGAGCTGAAGTTGTTGTGAAGAGTCGCACTACAACATCGGCATCTCCACGAGCCGTGACGTATCAGATCATTTTGCAACTATGACGATCAATTGCGAATCTTGATTGGAAGGCACATGTATTGGGCGTTTCACGCAGCAAGCTGAGTCGGAAAGCCCAGAACGCGTCGATACCTGGGGATGATCAGACGTTGCCGTTGCAATCCATGCTAGCATAGTGGAGAACGCTATGGACACTCCCGACGGGAAAAAGACTCCATGGGGCTAGCCTAGACTGCGTGACGTGACAATGCGACAGAACTTACGCCTTGCTTGTTGCGGTAATCCTCAGCTCCCGTCTTGCAACAGCTCTTTGCCATTTCCGGCATGCGTCTAGGCAAGCAAGCAGCATGTCACTTTCTTGGTCGAGGAACCTCGAAGGTACTCACCAAGACCCCGCGGCATGAGGCTTGGCTGAATTTGACCTCTTGGGGGAGAAGGTGTCTGGGAGAGACAAAGGCACATCCTGCACTTCATCGGCCAGAGCAAAGTTCATGACCGTGTTCCCCTTTGAGCCCGCTCGCTCATCTGAGATTGGGCCTATCCTTCGTTGGCTTTATCGCTCATGTTCGAACCATCGCTCTGACGGTGCCAGAACGCTCACAATCATCTCGTCTCCTTCGTTCCCTACCCTACACAATGGTCATCTTCACCGGCAGCACAAGCGTCGCCATCAACTCCCCTCGCCATCTCACCCTCCGCCATGCCAGACAAGCAGTCCTCCAGGCCCAGCAGTCCCCAGCCCTGAAAACTGCCTCTTTAGAAGCACAGCCCGAAGAGCTCCCCAAAGACCCAACTCCGGCTCTGGAGCCGGGCCAGGCGCAGCTGCACTCGTTCTGGGCTCCCGGCCTCGAGGCGGGCAAGAAGCACGAGATCAGCGTCACGCAGGACATCAAGGCTCCGACAGATAAGCACACTCTTCATCTTGAAGCTAAGCAGAACTTCTTTGTCGATGCGCCTCAATTTGTTCTTCCCGAAGGCTCTGTGTACTCCACGTACCCGCCTCAAGGGTACCCAGACGACCGTCGCATTCTCCCTCATGTTGTGCTCAGCGATCCTCACCTGCCGTGGGAGAGAGTTGGGAGCCCGTCAGCAGACAAGCTCGATGACAATCGCAACAAAGTGCCGTGGCTTGCTCTCTTCACGTTCACCCATGACGAGCTGTTGCTCCAGCCTGGTGCTCTGGGCAGTGTCCAGTTCAAGCAGAGTCCAACTTTGTCCACCAAGATGACAGTTGGCGACCTCCTGAACATCAGCAACGTCGCAACACCTATAGTTAGTAGCCCAGGCCCAGACGTCAAGGATGTCGCTGGGGAGTTCATCTTCGTCAAGCCAGATCTCTTCAAGAGCTTCTTTTCCACCTTTGACGAGAGCAACAACCGTCAAGTGCCAGAGACGCCCAATACCAACCAGTACAAGTACCTGTCCCATGTCCGGAAGATCAACACAAAGGGCATGGCCGTGGCAGGCCATGAGGACTTTGGCATCTTCTCCATTGTCGTCAGCAACCGCTGCGGCCCACTAAACAATCCCACCGCCGCCAACATCTCTGTTCATCTCGTCTCAATCGAGGGTGTTGAAGATATGGCATGGCCGAGCGCTGGCCAAGACTACGTCGGACTGTGTTCCCTTCACAGCTGGAGCTACACTGTTGTGCCACCTGGGCAGCTCAATGTTTACGATGCATTTACGCATCTTGGCAAAGAACTAGATGTTCTGCGCCCTTCGGAGAGTGTCTTCAAGCCCCTTCAATCCAAGGACAGAGTATCTGCTCGTCTTGGTCACCGACTCAAGGACGGCTACTCCCTCGTCAGATACCGGGTACAGACTGGCGAGCAGACTGTGGCCTTGTACAGGGGGCCCTTGACGCCCACAAGAGTCCCACGTCATGCCCACCTCGACCAATGCTCCAACTCAGGTCAGGACTTCCAGATTCTCGATAAAGAGATCGGCCTGATGGACATCAGCTACTCGATAGCCTGGCAGATGGGCCGAACGCTGGCCCTTGGAGATCGAGCATTCGTCGCCGCTCTTGCTCGTCTACGCTCCGTCATTCGCAAGAAGACGATGAAGGCGTGCAAGATCGAGGCTGTCATGAATGCAGGAACTGAGGATAGCTGCCGTTCCAGGCTTGACCTGCTAAAGAGTCTGCCCGAAACAATTGAGAGGCTCCAGCAGATTCAGCTTCCCACTCCTCCCGCTTCAGACGACGGTGAACCGTCTGAGTTCCTCCCTGGAGGGGCCAAGAAGCGTTGGTATCGGCCACAACTGTCCAAGAAGGAGTATCCCAATCTTGGCTTCGCTTCCAGGACCATACAGGACAATTATCTGCCCAATGCTGTTCAGGCGGTCAAGGAGCTTTCCATGGGCAAGGATGGCAGGGTTTACGACGAGACCAATGATCCCATCTCGACCGACTGGATGGTGGTTCTGGCCTGGATAGTTGATCGCATGTTCCTCGATCGAGTGCCTGCGCACTATCTCGTCTCGGATCCGAGCCATCTTCCCCCGGAAAGCCTGCGCTTCTTCTACATTGACCCGAACTGGGTAGATGCCATGGTCGATGGCGCCTTGAGTCTGGCAAACCACATGGGGCAGGACCTAGATCGTGCTGCCATCAAGCACGGTCTGAACCGTTACTTGGAGTATCTACCTCCCCAACAGACGCACCGTCCACAAATCCCCACGTACGGGTTTTATCTGCGGTCGGACCTCGTCACCATGTACCCAGACCTCAGAGTGTCGACCAGGGGGGATAACATGGGTCGTGCGCCTCTTCTCCGTCACGAGATTGTGGCAGACGGCGTCATGCTCGGACTGTTTGACTGCATCCCCGGCAAAGACCTCAAAGCCCTGGTTTTCACACAGCCGCCGCATCAGCAGCGCTTCGCTGCCGGTCCTTATCTCGAGGGTGACATGTTGGAGATTTCCCTCAGAAGACAGTACACTGTCGATCAAAAGTACCGCGAGAAGGACGCGCTGCGATACAAGGCCTTGAAGAAGTTCCCTATGGCGCCAAGTGAGCACAACAACTGGTTCGTCTGGAGCACTGTCCCAAAAACGCCGGTTGAAGACCAGGACAAGGGCGACCCAGATGCGGATCTGCGAATTGTGCGTCTTCCGTACTTTGCAGAGCAGCAGCGGAAGATTCTTGACGATGGCATGGGGGGTTTCACCAATGAGGAGGGTCAAGTGCAGAAATACTTTGACGACAACACGCCCAACTCGGCACTTGTTGCGATGCAGCTGAATGACCCTTACTACGACCTCGTAGTCTCCCTAGAGGAAGAGAAAAAGCCTGGTGAAGGAACCCCCGTTCCAGCTTTGGCCAGCCTCCAGGCTGAGACCGAGGAGCCGTTTCAGGAGCTTCGCAACTTGCAGCTTATGACCCCTTCCACGGTCCCCCGAGTTGCCGACAGCGAGGACAGTGATGGTGGTGAGGAAGAGGAGCACCCTGAAGCTGCGCAGATCTCCTTCTTGCGGAGCTCTACACCTCCAAAGGATGAGATTGAGGATTGGGGCCGTGAAGCGAGCTACGAGCCCAGGCCTCACACTCTTCGTAACAATACGGCTCCCCATGTCAGGGCTCTGGTAACGGAACATCTCCATGACGCCATGACCTCCGAGGCGCCGCATGGTGTTCCGATCGAGCGCGATGCTGGCGCAGCAGAAGGTCTCCAAGCACCGCCCCCCCAGTTCAGCATGATGATGGCAGCGCAGAGTCCCAGTGTTGGTCTCGGGCGCCCGGCCGGTCCGCCAGCTTACAAGTGCGAGGCTTACTCTCTCCAAAGGGACTGGATCATCCAAGACAAGGACAACCTACCACAAGACCTGGTCTTCTCGGTGCTCGTTGAAAACAACGAGTACAGCAGCTACCAGCTGATCGAGCTCGACATCGCCATTGAGCTGGGCGACGCACGGGAGCCAAACTGCCTCATGGAGACTTACACGGGGCCCGGGGCCCGTATGCTCGATAACTTGCGCTTCAACGTGCTCACGTCTTTCACCAAGATGCCCGTGACGGGCCGCAAGTGTCTGCTGCTGCGGCTGGTGCCCCGGAGCAGCCATGGGTGGATCAAGATCGAGCACGTCGAGGAGATGAGCTTCATGCTTACGCTGGCCGAGCTGAATGAGTTTGAGGGTACGAAGCGATTTGTGTTTCACACCTCTGCGTACTACTTATGGGGTCACGAGGAGGATCCTATCAAGGGTAATTTTCCAGTTTGGATTGGGGAGGACAGTGGAAGCTCAAGTTAAGGTATTTTTATCACTACTAGGGATCATGTAAATCTTGTTACGATTGTTTTGTCAATTTGGTCGCGATTTCACCTCTTTTTATTCTTGTCGTCACGTTGGGCACCGCATGTGAAAAGTAATCAGTCTTATACAAAACTCTTTCATACTCGCAGCAATCCAGAAGTACACTAGTAGAAGTTGCTTTTCGCTCAGACAGTCCCTGTAGAAGGCGGACGCGGAATACCTGTTGCAGAGTCAAAATTCTGCTGTGTCGCTCCAGCCACCGTCAGCAGGTGCCTGCAGTTCAAACACGGCGGCCAAAGGAGGGGGTAGTCTTCCACGGATGTTTGATCCTTCTGCACCAACTTCATCTGGATGATCTTTTCTGGCATGTACTCGGCGAACATGTCGTCTTCGTTCATGAAGCTCTTGGGGAGGGAGAGGCCGGAGATGTTGGCCCTCCGGCCTTGGCTCCACTTGCCGCTGTGGTTGTGAAACGTAGTCAGTCAGTGTTGTCGGGCGCTGCGTAGGGTCGGACTTACAACATCTGCAAGAAAGGATATGTCTCACCGCAGTTACCAAAGTGACTCGATGATGGCCCATCCTTGTCAATTTTTGGAGAATTCTCAAATTTCCAGGTCCGCACCACCATCTTCGTCGGGTCGTCCTTATCCGGGCTCTCCCATGTCGTAGTTTTGATTTCGTTAAAGCCATCCAAGAGATCGAAACGCTGCTTCTTGAGTCTTGTTTCCCAGTCACCCACCTGCTTCTTGTCTTTCCACTCATAGCCAGCCAACGAGGCTCCCAGACAGAAGTCTACACCATTCTCGATCGGGCGCCAAGTGCATTGGAGAAGCGAGGGGGCCGAGCCGACACCTGCATCCTTGTCTTTCGCTTTCTTTCCCCTCGATCTGTCCCCCCCAATGACCAAGCACCAGCGGGCATACACCGCTGTCAGGGGAAGAAAGAAGTTCATCTTATCCGCGTTTTGTTGAGCAGGGCCCATGAGGGAGAGAAATAGGCCGAGGAGATCATAATGCGACCAGTATGGCAGGTTGACTGTTTCGCCAGAATACGGGGGGTCTTGTCCAAGAAGCGGACCGTTATGTCGCCATTCCAAGGCGAGATTGACGTCCAACTTGGACTTTGGTTCCTGTGTTATGTCGTTGCTGGCGTTCCTACGGAAAATATGTTGCTTGGGCGCGAGTGTTTTGTCCTTGCCCGTGTCGTAATTTTTACCGTCTGGAGGGCTGAGAGCTAATGTTAGCAGGTCTTTCGTTACAGCGTGGCATATTCTTATTCTAAAGAGACCTTACCAGAGTGTCCTGAACTGAGTGTAGATATTTTTCAATGCTAGCTGCACTTTCTGGTCTTTAACGTCGTATTGGTCGGGGTTGTCCCTGACTTTCTCGAGAAACTCGTAAATCTAAAAGTCAGTCAGATTCAAGTTGGCAGATCAAGAGCAAAACATCTGTGTAGCATTTCGGACCTGGTTCACATCGTACTTGTACAGTACTTTCAACTCCTGCCCACAGAACTTGTAAAGTGAGGATTCCATGGCGCTGTCAATTGGGACGAGGCATGAGGGGCTCGACAGAAACAGTTGGTCGTCCTAATTCCGAGTCGACTTTATCAGGGCGGAAATCTGCTTGAGGGAGGTCAGCTGATGGCCCGCTCTTTAGGAGTCTTGTATTCGATGTACCTACCTACTCGCACTAGTTCACCTCCGGGCCTCAGGTGACGTCGTTAGTACGGCCAGGTCATCCAGGCCCCGCGTATATCTACCCATGCAGAGATCCATTCCCAGCCATCATCAATCTTTCCCAACCCCGCTCGACACCTACCTACATCACATTTCTTCACTCTAGTTTGATTCATTCACATCGCAGGTGCCCAACATGAACGACAACCTGAAGACGGTCAACGGCACACTCGTGACTGCCACAGAGGTAACTCTCTTCCAATCTGGTCCTTTCCGAACGCCATGGTGCATAACTGACCAGCTGAACTCAGGTCTCACCCCCAGACCAATGGACAAACGACTACGCCGAGATGGGTGGCGACATGCAGTGGGGTCCATACGGCGAAGTATCCGAGGTGGTCCGCGGTTACGGCATCCAAGGTCAGGTCAAGCCGCTCTTTGCCAAGCAGGCCTATACGGGGGACGCTGTGTCACTCTTTGAGGTCGGGAGTGGCCAGTACTTCCTCTACAACGCCATTGAAGGATGCCTGTTCCACATCAATAGTCCCTCCGATCTTCAGACTATTGTATCGATTATCGATGATGCGAGCAAAGGGCTGGCTGCGCTTGAGATTGAGCAACTCTAGATTCTGGTATTGTGTGCTGGTTGGCTTGTGCCTCGGATTTCGGGCTGGTTGAGGTTGAATGGCGCCATGATCAACCTCGATAGTTCGACGCATGTCACTAGAACAGGAGCGATGAGGCGGGAACAACTGTGGCAAGCTGATCCCCAATGGTCATTGTGAGAACATGTATCTAAATTGAGTGTCCGATCAGTCATATCATGTTCTCCATGCAGTCCTGCCTCAGGAGCTGTGACGTGGAAACATGTTTCGTCCAGCCATCCAATATCACATTCTTAGCTGCCGGACTACTGCGGGTCTTCTACATGTGTCGAACCTAGAATGCAAATCAATATGCATGGTTCCATCGCGGCAACTCGTCCGGCGGCTATGCCCGTTTTACGACAAGCCTCTTGGTGTTACGGTGGGGGCGTATAAATAGCATTGCATGGGTATCGCATGTGATAGATGGCGGGGTTATGAGACATTGCTGTTAGTGCTGGCGCTATTGGTTTGAATCGAGGAGATGTTTGTCGCGAAAATGGCGCCTGCAAGAGACTTAAACGAGCAATGCTCCAGCTATGGGCGGGAGACGCCACCGGAAGATGAGTTAGATCCATGTCGGCACATTGCACTTCGTCGTCACGTAGCGGAATTGGTAGACATTGGAGTTGGGCGTTGGCAGTCTTGGCGCGTGCCATCCACCTCCCGGCCCTGCTGCGTATCGGCAATATCGAGTATTGTATCAACGAATATTACTATATGCTGATACTGGTTTAGGAACAGCGATTCAGGAAATATTGTGTGGGTGGATTTTACATCCGGTGTTTAATGCTAGCAAGGGCGGCCCCAATTGGCTGCTCCTACTTAAGGGACCGAGATAGCCACTTATTGGCTCTATCATCTCTTTTCTCTTCTATGAATTTTTATCACTAATTTTAATTGTCCTTTTTTTATCTTACTTTCTTCTATGATATTGCCTGCTACTGCTGCTAATTCTAACTTTCTTAATTATCTTTAACTACTGCTAAATTCTCTTTCATTTAATTATCTTTAGAGTCTTAGAATTATGCTCTTACCTTTCCTTAAGCTTATATAATTGCTATTTCTTGCCTCTTAATCTAACTGTACTAAAATAGTATTTTCCTAGGTAGGATTTTCATATTAAAGTGTGTATTTTACTTACTATAATATCCTAATCCACTCGATTATTAAACCACATACCTTAGACCTACCCTAGACCCCTAAGTTAGACCTGACTGTCATATAAAAGGAAGGATCCAAACGCTTAAAGAAGAGGACAAGATGCTAATAGCGGTCAGTAGTAGTTGAGTGAATGAGAATGCTAAAGAGACTATAATATTCCAACGTAAGCAGCAGCTATAAAGCCACCCTATCCTGATTACTAAATTATATCTCACTGTTCTAAGCTTGCGCAAACCCTGACAGTAAGTCCTTTCTTATACGATCAGTGAGTGGTATAGCCCCCATCAACCTTTTATAGAGTTAGATAAAGCTCAAGCAACGCGTGTAGCTGCACTTACAACAAGGCTGGTGCCTGTGATGTAGCTCGCCTGGTCACTAGAGAGAAAAAGAATTGCGTTTGCAATCTCGTCGGGTTGTGCCAGGCGACCCATGGGCGTCTTTTCAATATTGGGTCGCAGCTGTTTCACCGGAACTCTAGTTAGCAATCGAGCCCAGAACATGAGAACAGTGAAACATACAAATTCCCTGATTGCCGGAGTCATGAGGGGCGTATCAACAAAGCTAACTCAGACGCATGAGCATGATATTCATCCCAGCTCGAACGCGGGTGTCACGGCGAGTCAAAGTCTTACCCTGGTGCTACAGCATTGATGCGTATGCCCTGCTTCGCATAGTCCAACGCGTCTGTCTTGGTCATTCCAATCAGAGCTATTTGCCGTCGTGAGCGTAAGCATGAGAAGGTACTCCAGCAAGCTTACCGTGCTTGGCCATCGTGTAAATACCGTTATTAGGCATTGCCAGATGCGCTAAGATTGAGACAATATTGACTATCGACCCGCGGCGTGAGGTACCTAGCGCCCTGTGTGTCGTTGCTTAGTGAACACGAACATGGAAAGTTTCATAACTCGTGCTTGCACTGCCTACATACGTTGGGTCTATCGAGGGCACCGGGTCCTGCTTCACCATCTGCCGGAGAGCAGCCCGTTCGCACAGCCAGGTGCCCTTCAGGTTGACATCCATGGCCGTCTCCAAGTTTGCTAGATCATGGTCCCCGGTAGGCTTGAAAGGTGAAGACACAGCCGCATTGTTGACGACGTAGTCAATGCGGCCGAAGGTGACCACGGTGAGCTCGAATGCTGCGATTACTTCATCTTCATGCGCCAGGTTCACGACGACGGGTAGAAGAGTGGCCTCGGGTTCAGTAGCACGCAGGGCCGTTGCTGTATCATCAAGCGAACTTGCTAGCAGATCGAGGCCAGCGATGTGCTTCACGCCCGCACGAGCGAATGCAAGCACGCAAGCGCGCCCAATGGCACCCCCGGCGCCGGTGATGAGGACGACACTCGAGTTTGATAGAATAGTCATGGCAGTGTTGACGATGGCAGATGTTACAGTTCCTCCTGGGGAGGAGGGGTAGAAGGCGACATTTGGCATGATATGACTTTGTGTTGACAACCGTTGGCGGAAGAATTAGTATTAGTCCACGGCCGGACTATCTGTATTGTCGGTTCACGGCATATTGTAGAATCCGTTGGATGCCTCCATATCTTGGCGACTCGGTTATTTACCCATTGATTACCGCTCAACTACAGTTCCCCCGCCTTCAGCCTGCCTTTCCCGAAGCCTTGCTGGTGCAGAGAACTGATATCGCTTGGTGAATGGAGCAGTCCACGAACAGGCAGCGGGACAAGTAATGCATACTGAGTAGCTATAACTCAATAATTGAAACGTGTATCACTGAGAATCTAGGATCCGGAGGCTGTGACTTCTTTTTGGTGTGGCTTCCAGAAAAGGCAACAGACTCGTTAATAACTAACTAGTAACTGAATCACTGATACATTCAGTGCAATGAAACCCCTTCACAGGATCGTGGCCGTTGGAGTGTCCTCCTTGCATAAGACATCGCCTTAGATATTTACTTGCATTTCCCCTGCTCTCCGAAACCAGACTGCTCTTCGTCTGCTCTACCCTCATGCTACCATCTACGTTCATGTCCTTTTAGGCCGACAGCATGCCAGGGAATAACAAACTCGGCATAGTAGGCGTGGAGCGTGTCGATGCACGCGCGGAATCCGGGCCTCCGCTCGAACTCCTCGTGATGCGCATCCACCGACTTCCAGTTGATTAGCAGAATCTGTTGCTGGGGGTTCTCGATCTGTGGGGAGATAAAGTAGCCATCGCAGCCGGGTTCGTCGTCCAGAATGTTGGTGACGACATCGGCGAAGCGCTGGTAGTAGCCTGCCACGCCGCCCTCGACGACCTTGGTCAAGGCAACCTCGAGCGCAGGAGAGCCGAGAACGGCCTCTAGACGCTGGCGAGTTGAGAGTGCTGTCTCCTCGTTCGAAACACGGGTGTGGTTCTGCCACTGAACCAGCCGGCCGTTGAGAGCGGGCTGAATAACTTTGTGAAAGTGGTCGTATGTCTCGCTCGTGAAGAAGTCGTGGCTAGCGGCTAGGTCCTCCCAGAGCAGAAAAAAGACCAACGTATGGCGTTCTTCATGCTTGCGACCTCTCCAATGGGATACTAGCCCGGGTGCACTGATGACTACGGTGAGATTTGTAGTTACAAGGGGCTGAAGCGAAGTTCCTTACTTGAAAAGAAGCCCCAGGGCCGGCTCCAAGTCCCGGTCAATCTCCTCGTCGGTATGCACCGGCCGGTGAGGCACGAGGACCATCTGGAGCACGAGGCTGGACGACATGATTGCAATTGAATTGATTGTCGGAAGAGCCACTACCCTCGCGAAACGAGAAATGGCAGCGGCCTATATAAGATGCTCAAGATCAACCCGTTGGAAAAGATGCCCCGCGCGGCGTATCCAATGGTGGTAATGTAACCACCACAAAATTAGACCGGTAAAGGACGAGCATTTAATTACCCCCGGGTTCCTTTGGCATTCGCAGGAGAGCTCATCGTCTAAATCTTTACCATTGTCTACTCACGAAAATCGCAACATGACCTCCCTGTACAGGCTAGACGGTTCAGGACGCCTACACGGCCGGGTCGCTATCGTCACCGGCGCGTCCTCCGGCATGGGCCGGGCCATCGCCCTAGCTCTAGCCCGCGAGGGGGCCTCGGTGGTTTGCGCAGACTTGAAGCCTGAAGCAGCGGCTCATGGCTTCGAGGACGACCGTGTTATTCCGACCCATACTGTCATTGCCAACAACGGCGGGAAATCTGCGTTCCAAAAGTGCGACATGGGCGTTACGGGGGAAATCGCCCAGCTATTTGAGGCTACCATGCAGGTAAGAAAGCAAGCGCAGCACCTCGAAGGTCGTCTGCAGGCGCTATCTGGGACTCGCTAAGCTGACGAATTGCCACCTTGTATCTAGACGTTTTCCAAACTCGACATTCTCATCAACAATGCCGGCATGTGGCTCCCGCTGCGCGACTTTGTGGAGGAGACGGATGAGATGTGGGACGGCATAATGAGCGTCAACGGCAAAGGCACCTCGTCGGCAATGCGCCTAGCCATCAAGCAGTTTCTCCAACAGCCCGTCGATGCTGCATCGGGGGCACGGGGAAGAATCGTCAACATCTCGTCCTCGGCGGGCGGCGTTACTGCCATCGGGCGGGAGGCAACCTATGCTGCCAGTAAAGCCGCCGTCTCTATGCTGACGCGGGTCGCGGCTCTAGACCATGCCAAGGACTACATCAACATCAACGCCGTCTGTCCTGGCGTTGTGCGGACGGCCCTATCGAGCCACAACTTCCGCGACGAGAAGATCATATCTGACATGCGTCGGGGAACCCCGTGGCCGCGGCTCGGCGAGCCGGCTGATGTTGCCAAGGTTGTCTTGTTCCTCTGCTCCGACGATGCGCAGTGGATTACGGGTCAGAACATTGCAGTAGATGGAGGCTTCACAATTGGCATTCCGCTGTAAAAGCTAGTTTACAATGAATTCCCTTCGACGCCTTGTGTGCTCTACTACTTTGCTGTTCGCCTGCTCCTGTGAGATTCCCAAGTAAATGCGACGCCAGGTAATACCTACAAGGATTTTGCAGTGGGCTCATCATGTCAAGACTAGACCATGTCCACCCGCTAGAAACTGAACCAGTAGGTTCGACTACCAGAAGTGATGTACGGTAGTGGTGTACAATGCACCGAATACCCCGACTTTGATCTACCCCTCGCCGTCGAAAGGCACAAAATTTGTCCGACCACGCCCCTTTCTCGCCATATACACCGGACCGAGTGCAGAGATGTACCGCGTGACACGAGATAAAAGACTGCAGAGTTTCCTGTTTAGTGGACATCACCACTGCAGCCTCAACGCATCCTCCGTTTATTCTACCCACAAGCCCACAAACCTTCAACATGTCTTACTTCGATGAGGTATGCGCTCTTGTGTCAATGGCACATGGTCTTGTACTTACCATATCCATTGCAGAACACCCTTACTACAGTCGAAGATCTTTGGAAGAACCTTAGCTACCCCAAGAGCCAGGTACGTACACAGCCCGACGCCATTGACCTTATGACGTACTGATCCTACGTGTTATTGCTTAGCTGCACAAGTCTGAGCTTCTGCAAGAGGAGCGGGAGATTCTCGAGTTCTACAAAGGCTGGGCGCGATGCCTGAACACCACCTTTAACGAGGACATTGAGACGGGCAAGGGCTTCTACAAGATCGACGATGTCGTCACCTATGACCTCTTTGGCTTCACCGGCCGCGGCGCCTTCAAGGAACACTTTGAGAAGACGTTTGGCTACTTCTCCAACGCCAAGGTGGGCTTCAAGGACCTCGAGGTCTTTGCCACGAGCCACACGTCTGGCTATGGCACCATGGTCCAGCGGCTCAGGGGTACGTCGGAGGACGGCAAGTCTTTCGAGATGACCTACCGCATCACGGGTGTTTTGTCTAAGTTTGATGGCAAGTGGCAGTGGGTGCATGAGCACGTATCTTTCCCTGTGAACATGGCGACTAGGGAGGCGGATTTTACTTCCTCGGTCGACCCGACGAAGGCTTTCCATTTCTAAGCGTCTGGCCTGTCTGTTCGCGGAAATTGTGGGGGATTATCAAGTACCTTACTTAATCTTATCATTCGTCAACTTGTCGATAGGTCAGTAATTTATGGACTCACCTGCATACAACTGGGTCGCCTGTTGCATTCAACGTGTAAGCCAACTTGGCATCACATATAGTGGACTTAACACTCCCTTTTGCTGCCACTAGAAATGTAAGAGATCAGCCCGGGAGCTTAGCAGGACGCCCCCCACTTTGACTCTCCTTTGTTCATCAACCCTACCCTTGTACACTCTACTAGGAGAGTCACTCGTTCAAATCTTCAATATCCTTTGCAAAATAATGCGTAGGGTAACTGTTTCGCAATATTGCAGCACGAGCTATTTTCAGTCAAAAACAATACCGCACTCAACGGTACATTAATTTGACACTCATTAATCTACGGGGATACGTTATGTTGGGCAATACGACAGCTTCGCATCACGTATTAGCGCATGGCGTATTCCCAGCTGTCTAACGGGATGTCACCCACCGCCCTCACCATATGTCATCAAATTGAAAGGAACATCGCGACCATGAATCAATCTGCATGGCCTTCGACATAATGCTAACTACAGGGAGTACCCCGGATTCTCCCTAGTAACGCATTATTGCTAGTCAGACGTATAGCCTTCTGACACGCAGGAGAGGTCATAGCTTCATTCACTCACCGCGGGGGAATACAGCATATACCGGACGGACTGTTTGACGTTGGATACCAATGAAGGAATCAAGAGCTTAGCTCGGATCATCCTCAAATAAGAGACCGAAAGCTGGGGATTTCTCCAGGCGGACATATTAGCTCGGACCACCTGGTACTACGTTGTAAACGCCACCCGGGCTAGCCAAAACCACCCGGAGCTAATAGGCGGAGCACCCTGGAAGCCTGATTCTGTCCGTGGCTTTGGTCGAGGACATAAAGGTAGTAGAACGTCCCTTTATGTGACATGCAAAGTGGGCTGACTTGCAGAGTCTCTCTTAACGTCGATACAAAACGATATCCGGCTTCCTCGTCCTCCCTTATCGACTTCAGCCGACAACGACGTACTCTCCGATCTCGCTGCCTCCTCCGCCTTCCCCATGGTTCAGCTGAGCATGGATACACTGTTATCCAAGCCGGTAGTAGGCGCCGTCGTGGTGTTGTGCTGGCTGATCTACAAGCTGTTCCAGGTTGGCAGACGCGACAAGCGTTATCCCCCTGGCCCTCCAACTCTACCAATCCTCGGAAATCTGCACCAGATCCCGATCACAGGCCTATACAGAAAGTGAGTCGAGTGAAGGGTGCAGTGATCTCCTGCGGCAGCTCACATTGCGCAGGTTCAAAGACTGGGGTGAAGAGTTCGGTGGCATCTACACGCTCAAGTTCAGCTCGTCCACCGCCATCGTCCTTTACGACCGGAAGGCGGTCCACGACCTCGTTGACAAAAAAGGTCTCATCTATGCTGAGCGGCCGAAGAGTTACGTGGCGGATCTCATCACGCGAGGCCACAGCATTGTCTTCTCTCCAGTCTCTCTATCACAGCGGGAAAAGCGTAAGGTTGTCACACATAACCTCTCGGTGAGTAATGGTCGTCCTGAAGTATAGAATGTTTCTGACTGAGCTTGTCAAGCCTCGACTATTGGATGAAAAGGTCGCACCAATGCAGGATGCAGAGTTAGCTCTTTCCAATCCCAGCTCGATCGTACCGATACTAACTCCGGGCTAGGATCACCGTCATGATTGACCACATCCTCAAAGACCCCGACAACTTCTACAACCATATCAAGCGAACGACCTGCTCTATTGCCTGTGCATTGATTTACGGCCAGAGAGGCTCGACATATGAGGACTTCTGGGGTCACGTAAGTAACGGTCCCTTCCGCTCTAGAGAATATGCTAATGCGGCATTTTAGTGTGTCTACGACGCGCTGGAAAAGGTTAGTATCCTATTGCCATGCTATTACGCGAAGAGGCACTGACTCTGTACAAGTTTGGCGAGGCATTGGAGCCTGGCGCGAATCCCCCAGTCGACCAGTTCCCTATTTTGAAATACATCCCGACACGGTGGGCTGCGTGGAAGCGTCGCGCAGCGTACGCCGGCGACGTCATGGAGGAGGTATGGACAGAAGCTCGCCGGCGAGTCGATGAGCGGCGACGCCTCGGCGACCACCGCAACTGCATTGCCGACCGCTTTCTGGACGAGCGTGCTGAGAAGGGAATCAAGAAGGGACTCAAGCTGCCCGAGCACGAGGTGGACATGTTGTTTGGAGAGATGGTTGAAGGGGGAGCCGAGACGACTTCTTCCTCGATGTTGACTGCAATCCTGGCTCTTGCCAAGAATCCCCATGTTCAAGCCAAAGCCCGGGAAGAGCTCGACAGGGTTTGCGGATCTAGCAGGTAAGTTCTTCATCAGCAGCGGTGTTTGTGGTATTACTAAAACCTCTCTAGAATGCCTGAGTGGGCCGACTTTGACAAACTTCCGTACATCAACTGCATCGTCAAAGAAGGACTTCGTTGGAGACCTGCGTAAGTCTCACTACCGTGTTGCACTTGCTTTGGATCGTGTTCTGACATCGGTAACACAGCCTCTCTACTGGTATACCGCATTGCGTCTCCGAGGATAACTGGTATGAGGGCATGCTCATTCCTAAGGGCGCCATCATCTTTATCCCGCTGTGGGCATTGCAGCACTCCGAGAGACTTGGCTACGACGACCCTTTTGCTTTCAACCCGGATCGTTACCTGAACCACCCCAAACTGGCCAACGACTATGCGGGCAGTGCTGACTATAACAAACGAGATAAGTTTCCCCGCCCAGTCATAAAGCACCTGTACAGACGCCCAGCTAACATGTCCCTCGAGCTTTACATCATTACGGATACGGTGCAGGACGGCGGATGTGTCCAGGAATTCACCTGGCTGAACGCAATCAGTGGCGCATTATCGCTAAACTGCTCTGGGCCTTTGAGATCCAGGAGCCGGAGGGAGTCGATCTGGACCCAAATGCATACAAGGAAGGCTTGTTGCACGCGCCCGCGCCGTTCAAGGCTATCTTCAAGCCGAGAGGCCAAGAGTATGTCGACACCATCTCTCGCAGCATTGGACAGTCGCTACAAGACTTGGCCATATACAACTAAATGTCAAAGATGTCAAGTCTAGATACTTCTTAGATTGCATGGTTATTGATTTGCATGATAATTGTAACCCCAATAAGTAAGTGGCTTGAACTAAACTTTTATGAAAGGTAAAGCTTGGCACAGCTATTCAAAACAATTACGTTTTTAAGAAATATCTAAGCGTTTTAAGGCCATTAAGCTTTCCCTTGTTCTATTCGATAATTGCGTTTTCTCGCTGGCAATGATTTAAGACTTGAGCATAAAGAATAGCTGGTAATGTTGTTTTCTTGTCCCTTACATTAACCTTGTAAAAATGCGACTCCCTTCGCGGTGCAATTACACTTTAAAATTCGTCACACGCTGCAAAAGTAAATAGTCCGACGGCGGATCTCCGACCGGGACGGGCGAATGTTTCATCAGCGGCCCCATTCCATACCTGACGATCGTATTAGCGCGGAGGGGTCGGTTATTGGTCTGGGGTGATAGAGCGAACGAGCGTTGGTTACAAATGGCGAGCAGTTCTATCGTAAATGGTCACATCTCACTATCAACGACCTCAACTATCTGCATGTATCTCCAGGCACACTCTTCTTATCGACGCATCAGACTTTTCGTTATAGCCATGAACAAGAACGGGTTTGTGGCAGATGATGTGGGTGCCAAGTAGCCAAAACTTAAACAAGAGGTGATGGACCAGCTCTACCGCGGGTGGCTGCATTATTGGAACCACGAGTCTCGAGCTGACTTTCACAATGGCATAAACGGCACTCACTGCTTCTACGACTTCAAGGACATGGTCAGCTACGATATGTTTAGCAACAGCATTCACGGTGACTTTAAGAAGCATTTTAAGGCCATCTTCCCTTTCTGGAATGATGGGAATAGAGAGTATAAGGACATTGAGAGTACTGCTCTATTAAAACAATACGCTTACTCTACTATGATTTAGCATACCTGGGGTATTGCTGGTGATGTAGCTTTTAACATGGTCTTTTAATGTATGGGTATTGCTAACAAGAACAATCAGGGCTAGTGGAGGTAGATCCATAAGCATCTCAGTTTCCTAACTAATATGAAGACTCAAAAGGCTGACTTTATAGCTTCTCTTGATCCCCTGGTGGCAACTAAGCTTAGCTGAGGGTCAAGCAGAGATTTCAGGTACCCAAATAGTCTTTCAATGAACAGTAGCGTACTCAACAGTGTTTGGTGCAGTAACTGTACTGGTTTTGATCTGACACGGTGGCGCTAAGAAACAGTGTCTTAGCTTGATGAGCTCTGTCAGTCTTCATGCCTAAAATTTGGTGCTGTTTAGGATGCCGCATATGCCACTATATCTCGTCGCTGATTCTCAAAGAGAAGTTCTCTAAGACACTATGTTCTTCCTACGATAATTCATAATCATAGCATTAAAACAGAAATTGAAAGGATCTTGTCATACGCCAGAAACGCGGCTTAAACTAAAGTCTTTCTAACTCAGTAGAGCCCGTAACTAACTACAACTCATAAAGTCCGACACACCTTCTAATAGACTCTTAAGTAGCGTCGTGTCTGGAAACCTTGTCAACGTGCCCGTTGAAGGCTCGAGACCTATGCAACGAGGTTTTGGCAACCAAGCCCCCATTTTCATCGAGGGTCGATCCTATGAGAGATTTGTAAACCTGAGATGCCTTGAGCTTTGTAAAGTCTTCCTCTGTTCTTGTCCTGGGAAAGGTTAGTATACGTCGAGGGATCATTATACAGCAAGCAGTGGCCGCACCTTATCCACAGCGTCGCAAGGGTTAAGTCGTTGCACTCTCGTAGCACTGCGCAACTTTGGATGCCCTGGTCGACTGGTAACTCCTGCGCCTTCCTAGCCACACCTTTCAGGCAGCCTAGGACGACGTCGCGTGACGCACGATCGTTTGCCCAGAAGTGCAATACTGCGACGAAGCTATCCTTAGAGTTTGCAGTGTCATCGTCCACACGCGACAGAAAGCCGCCAACTAGGTCGTAATGGTGAAGGTCGTAATCTTCCTTCAAGAGGTTGTCCTCGTCGACCTTGGCCATCTCCACCCTGAAGGTCTCTGTGGATTGGTGACCCATGAAGAAGCCAACAGCGTGGCTGTAGCCTTCCAAGCCCCAGATCGTGTCCGGCTCGCCATCCAAGTCCTGGCCCCAATAGTACGAGCTGCCGTGTAGCTCAGTAGCCGAGACGCCGCAGAGATCAACAAGGCTTTCTGTCCACTGTAGAGAGCAATCCCAGTGAGCAATAGTGACTGGTAAAGATTCGATGAATGAGTGCTGACCTTTTTGAAGGAGCCCTCGGAGCCAACTACACGGGCAACCACGTAGAACGGAGGCGTAGAGGAAGGCATATTAGCGGGGAGCCTCAGGTTTGGCTGCAGGGTACGAATGTGGGGAAATGACGTGAGGTCCCACTCCCCGTATTGATATATGTGCCTACACATCCGAGGAAAGGGAGGATTCTGATCATCGGGTTCATACTCATGTGGGACGGTTTCTCGACCGGACGAACATCGGACTATTTAATCCAGAGCTTCGGCACATTGACACAGACTGGACTGGAAATTGAGATGAGCACTCGATATAGGAGAATCATTATAGACATTATGCCGCCTCTCTGGACGAACACTTGTGTGGAGCTACAACTTCTCAGATATTTGGAGAATGCAAGCTCGCATAAGACTAGTTTGGCAATGCCACCTATCTAGCTACGTGCTCGCTTTATATATCATCTAGCAGGCCAGATATCCTCCGTCTACGTTCCAGTGCGCTATCAACTCCGATTAGAATCCCAAAGAGCAGCGCGTAGGCAAGAGACACTCACCGCCTGTCACGTAAGATGCTTCATCACTGAGCAAGAAACACAAAACGTTGGCCACCTCCTCGGCCTGCCCCATGCGACCCAGCAGCGTATCTTTGGACATGGAATCCGAGTCGAACAAGCCCAGCGCCTCCCCGTCACGGAATATCTTCGTGTCGATGGGGCCTCTAGCAAGGTTCCAGTAAGTGTTTCGACGCAAAGCGAGCCACCAAGGTCGTCTCTCCTGGTGGAGGCCACTCACGGAAGAAGCGCATTGATTCTGATTCCCTGCTTCGCGTACTCTCCCGCAGCTGACTCGGTGAGGCCAATGACGCCGAATTTGCTGCTGGCATAAGCGGAACTATGCGGCAAACCTCGTCGACCAGATGTGCTGGCGACGTTTACAATGGCTCCCCCCGGGCGTAGCAGCTTTGGTAGCTCAGCTCGCATGCAATTCATGACGCCAGTGAGGTTCACAGCCAATGTAAAGTCCCAGTCATCCTGGACCTACACGACGCTTCCAGTCAGTGGGCTCGGTGATGGAGTGGGCTTGGGAAAAGGGAGCTGTACGATGGTCTCGACGACAGTTTCACCAGTTCCACCGGCAACACCAGCCACATTGGCAGCACCGTGAAGAGCACCAAACGTGTTGAAGGCCTCCTGGATCCAGCGCTCGACCTCTTGGCGACTGCGCACGTCCACTTTCGTCGCGAGTATGAGTGCTCCTCCGATCTTTCGGCCTACAACCAAGTCAACGAATCAGGCGTGTAGATGCTCGGTTTCACACCGGGAAAAGCATACATTCGTCTGCGGTCCTTACCAACTCATCCGAATTCTGGTCGCTGATCGCAAGGCCGGCGGCTTCCTTTTCCACCAACTGCAAGGCTGTGGCTCGGCCGATGCCCTGTCTACTGTTAGTCGTGCGCTCATGGTTAATGCAGCTGTAAGCCAGTAGACTTACAGACGCGGCCCCTGTAATGCAGTAGAATTTGCCTTTGAACATTTTCTTGTAGAGTAGCCCGTGATATTCCAACTTTAACAGCGACGAGGGATCAAGGTATTAGGATACGATGCTGGCCTTGTCACTTAGCACTTATCAAAGGATACGCTATCAGCCATCAAAAACTCAGAAATCCACGCGGGTAGGTTCCACGCGGGTAGGTGGACGGGCGAATTCAATCAGGATTTCCACTTGGTACCGGGGTAATCCAAGTTGACTTAAACATGCCGTGCCATTAGTCCGCATCGACACACCAATCAGCAACTGCCGTCCCCGCAAGTCGCCCGACAATCTTGGCAGTACGAAGAATTTGCTTTGGAAGACCACCCTCTGTACTGAATAGCATCATGTGGCCTAGAGCTGGCAAACGACCGCTGGCGGTGTGCTTTGTTCTCAGGTTGCAAGCTTGCGTGGAGGAGTTATTGGCACGTGGGACACGTAAGCCTGCGAAATGCTGCAAACGCTACTTAGCAAATAAAGAACCTGGAATGACAATATGAAGGAATCTTGGTGCAGTCGTCTCTGTGTTTATTTACGATTGCAAGGCGTTTATGTCCCTTTACCGACGTTGATTGACGAGAATAAGGTGGCCAATAAAGGCTTGATGGTTGACGACTGGGGAGACAAAATGAAAGTTATTCTTAATCATAGAAGTAAGGTGTTGTATCATTTAGAGAGCAGATTTACGCCATGCTTCAAATGGGGAAGGTCGAAAGTCCCCTGCACTAGGCAAATGGCAGCCAAGCATTGCTTCTGGGACGGTCCGGACAGCTATGAGTGTTTCGCCTCTAGGGCTCAATCATGATATAAGATGACCAAGTGTGAACGCTGCAAACATATGATGAATATGGTGTTCTGCGCTGTAGTTGCTCGCTTAATGAATTAGGTGCGCATCGCACTAGGGCCCATCACATCCATGATGAACGATGATTTGTAGGATTGGCCTCTTATTCGACAGTCAACGGAGAAAAACTTTGGCCTAGACTGGGCTGTGTGAAGACGTCATTCGGCCAACCTACCAGGAAACAGGGTTGAGCCACATCATCGTGATGCCGAGTGGAGAGACAAGTACGAAGATCTCTCAGCACAGAGTTACAAACCGGAGTGCAAGCCGCACCCCGTCTAGTAGAAAAAGTGATGATCTCATGTCGAACGACAATGTGTGCCTTTTCTGTAAACTGAAGGCGACGCATCCGATATAGCTGGTTCTGGGATTTATTCGGTTCCCATACCAGTAAAATGAGACATGGGGATGGCGGGGCCTCGGGCTATTTCCAGCCGATATCATTCCATTGGAAACCTGTTTATTCATCCGTCCGTCGGCTGGTGGATACTCAGCCAACGGCGTAACAGCTCTAGTGAGCATGCATATATACCCGTGGTATCACCAGGCTCAGCACATCTTACAAACAAATCTCGCCGAAAAACGACCCTATCCCAACAATGGCCCCCAACTGGACTCGTTTAATCCGCTTCGTGGCTGTTGAGGACGGCCACACCCACCTGGGGGAGGTAGAGGATGGCTCGCTGGACATTGGCCTTGCCTCCTTTGAAGGGAGGAAAATCTCGGCTCGCTTGGTCTTGGGCTCTATCTTTGACGGCCAGGTCACCGATAAGGTCTTGACAGTGGCTCAGGTTCGCTCGTCCAGTAAGCCCCTGCATGTGGACAATCCTGACATAGAGTAGCTCCTATCCCCCATCTCAATGAGAGAGGTGCCCATCATCCGGTGCCTAGGGCTTAACTACCATGACCACGCCAAAGAGGCCAACATGCCTGTGCCCTCGCACCCAGTGTTATTCGTCAAGCCGCGAACCGCGCTCTCTGGGCCTCATCCACAGACTATAACCATCCCTAGATTTGTGCAGGACGAGACGACAGACTACGAGGCCGAGTTGACAGTCATCATCTCCAAGGAGGGCAAGGACATTCCCGAGTCGAGGGCCATGGAGTACATCCTGGGATATACCTGTGGAAATGACATAAGCGCGAGAACAGAGCAGTTCCGCAACAGCCAGTGGTCGTTTTCCAAAGGTGAGAAGACCCCACCGGTCAGACAGGGCGCTAGGACTTGACTGACAGTACCACTCGGTAGGGCTGGACAGATCCGCACCGCTCGGCCCTGCTCTGGTGTCCAAGACGGTGCTCACAGACCCGCAGAACCTCTCCATTGCAGCGACGTTGAACGGTGAAACCGTCCAGAACTCACACACAAAGGAGATGATCTTCTCTATCACAAAGACCATTGCGTTTCTCTCTCAAGGCACTACCCTCGAGCAAGGAACAGTCATTATGATGGGTACTCCGCCAGGTATTTATCTCCCGCCTCCACTATTGACACTGCCGTCTAACATTTCACAGGCATTGGCGCAATGAGAAATCCAAAGCTTTGGCTCAAGGATGGCGACGATATGCGCGTCTACATCGAAGGCATTGGTATGTGATAACTACCATATACGACACTGACATGACTTGCTGACGTCAACAGGTACTCTCATCAACAAGGTGCATTACGAATAGGAGGCTGTTTCTCTGTAGCGAGGCAGTTGGAGGAACACGCGTTACACCGAGGTTGCAAATAGAAACAGAATATTCTCAATAGAAGGCAGTCTGATTCTCTGTGGATTCGCTCTGTGGTCGTCGTCTGAAACCTCTCGCGAGCTACTACATAGACTGTCAGCATTCGGACTACAAGGATGCCACCGTGGAAACTGGTAAAACGGATCTTACGTATATGCTCCAACATGCAGCACTGTGAAGACGGTGACGATGATGATGGCCTAGGTTTCCGAACGCGCGTAGGGAACTAGAAATTACCTCGTAGTCTACAGCTAGAATCGACATCAAAACCTACAGAAAGCATGAAATGGTCCGCTCCACACTGAGACTCCCATGATGAGACAATCTCAAAACAGTGACATGTGGATGCCTCCCGTGGAAGGCTGGGACTCCAGAAACGTGAACTTGAAATGAATGTTTTAATACTATGTATCATATCCGGTCATACTGTAGATCCAGGCTGAAAAGAAAAGCCCATTCTATCAGTCTGTACACAATAATGCTTCACGTCCATTGACTCCATGTCTTCGTACTTTTATTCTAGAAACCCATCTGGCAGATCAGGACCTAGCAAGGTTAGCTCTAGCACTACGTCTTTTTTGTGATAGCGTACGTACCCCACACATGCAGTCCATCTGGGCTAGCTAGGGACACGTTTGTCTTGGTGTGGACATTTACTTGGTCTCCGTCGACGTAGTGCTCTAGTATGAAATTGGATGGGTCGAACCTGACTACCAGTTAGCCAAGTCGTTCACGTCGTCCGGTATACAGTAGCTTACCAGTAGTCAAAGATCTGGCTTCCCATGATGTGGCGGCCCACGCCCCAGCAGTTCTTGTACCCCTTGTGGCGCAGCCAGTCGTGCCCGAGCACTTCGATGTCGAAGTCATGGACCTCGTAGGATGTGTGGTGTACATGACTTTTGGGCCCTTCAAAGATGAAGAAGCTGTGATGATCAGTCCATTCCTCGCCCAAGTCAATATGCATAAAGGCGGAAATTTCATTGCCAGATCCGTCGTGTTGCAGCTGAAGGGAAGCACACGGTCAGCAAAGAGTTGAGTTGGCAATGGAGGCCACGGCGGCTTACATCGCTGGCAACAAAATTGAAGTGACGAGTATAGAAGTCGTACACCTTCTTGAAATCGGTGGCACACATGCCAAAGTGACCCATCTTGTGCACAATTGCTGGTCCTGTGGACAATGTTAAGCATGTTGCTTGGACGTAGCGGAGGGTGGCCTACCTTTATCAAATCTCTGGAAGGAGTTGACGGGACGGTTCTTTTGGTGAGGCTAGTTACAGAGTATTAACGCACGTCGTCCTGGGTTAGTGCAAGAAGCGCGCAGTCCTTGAGACATACAAAGTTGAAGTCTAGCACCTGATAATCCTCAGTCGGCGCTACAGCCGTCTGTCCGTAGACTAGATGCAGCGGCCAGCCATCAACGGGATCCTTGACCGTGACGCACTTGCCGCCGCCGGGGACATCGACCATGTCATACACCTCTGACGCCGTGGGAAAGACGGAGCGCGCCCGTTCCAGGTCCTCGAGGGATTCGACCACGAGGCCAACCCCGCCAAACTCATCTTCGGCGCCGGCCTCGAGGCAGTAGACGAACGGCTCGGAGCCGTAGCCGCGGTAGTAGATCCTACCGCCCTGGCGCTTGGTCTCGATGAAACCGAAGTCGGCCAGGAACTCTTGCTGCTTGGACACGTTCTTGTGCTTGTAGTAGACGTGAGCCACGCGCAGCACCTTTATCGGGGAGGGAGTCGACATGGCCGGAGGGTGGAATTAGAATCTTGGTTTGCATGGGCTGAAACGGGGCAGAGGTAGGTAAGACAGCGATGAACCCGGGAGGAGAGAGAGCTCGTCGGCATCAGTAATGTACTTTTTTTTACTTTTACTGTCTTCTGTGCACGTAATCTCACCTGCCTTTGTGGCGATTACACATGGCCATCCTGTCTCGGACTTTCTTTTTTTTGTAATCGCGGCATGAGCTGGTCGGACTCACTCTTGAACATTGTTCCTGTGCCCGGCCGAATTAGAAGGCCGCGGGTTAATTGCTGCGGATCCGACACGGGCGGCCCAACTTGAGCGAGGATTCAGCCTCGAGCTGGGAAGTGACGGAAGTGGTACGATCCGCGGAGAATTCGTGGGTCTGCGCATGCGTCTTGTTCTGCTCCGGCATCATGTATATACTCCAGAACAGGCCTGCGCCTGTGATCGTCAACATCGCTACTCCACTTCATCCTGGACTTTGGTCGATACCCCGCCAACCGTTGAATTTTCCTCCTTTCTTCCACCATGACCTCTTCGGGTGACCGCGTTGTAGAGACGGATGTGTTGATCATCGGAGCCGGTCCCGCGGGAGGCTCGCTGGCCTGCTTCCTGAGCTCGTACGGTAAGATGGAGCCCACCAGCCTGGACATTTCAGCCTGTTACTTGTGATAGATGACTCTAGAGCTGCGCGACTGAGGTTTCAACAGGCATCAAGGGTCTCATCGTGGAGCAGAACTCGACCAATGCCGACACCCCGCGCGCGCATATCACCAATATGGGCGCCCTCGGTAAGTTAATGTCTCGCCATCACAGCCTCCTGCGGCACTCAGCTTTTTCGCCCTAACAGTTCGAAGAATGCCTTCGAGACATCGGCCTCGACGACGTCCTGATGCGGCTCTCGACCAAGGGCGACTGCATGATGCACACACGATGGTGCCACAGCATGGCCGGCAGGGAGTACGGCCGCATCTACTCGTGGGGCAACGATCCGAAGCGAAAGGTGAAGCCTCTCTTCGACGCTGCCACCCCATATCAGCTTGGAGACTGACCTGCGGAACCACATCTATAGGGCGACTATGAAAAGGCCAGCCCCTGCGAGCCATGCGACCTGCCGCAGACGCTGCTAGAGCCGGAGCTCGTCCGCTACGCCGCCCTCAACGGGTTCCAGGTGCGCTGGGACACCGAGTTTGTGTCCTTCGAGGAGACGCCCAAGGGCGTGACGGCCCGCGTCGTCGACAAGGTCACGGGCTTCATGTACGCCATCTCATGCAAGTACCTCTTCGGGGCTGACGGCGCGCGCTCCCGCGTCGTCAGCCAGCTCGGCCTGCCGCTTAACAAGAAGCCCGGCGGCGGGCCGGCGCTCAACGTGCTGGTCAAGGCCGACCTGTCGCACCTGGTGCAGTACCGCACGGGTAACTTGCACTGGGTGCTGCAGCCTGACGTGGCGCACCCGGACTTTGGCTGGGCGTGCATCGTGCGCATGGTTAAGCCGTGGACCGAGTGGATGTTCATCTTCTTCCCCTACCCTGGTACCACGCTGGACCGCCGGCCATCCGATGACGAGTACCTCGCGCGCGTGCGGGAGGTGATTGGCGACGACACCCCAGCCAAAATCCTTCGTGTCAATGCGTGGAACGTCAACGAGACAGTGGCGGAGACGTACTCGGGCGGGAGCCGCGTGTAAGTCTGGTTGGGGACGGACGACGTGAGCGAGGACTGTCCGCTGATGAGGAACACTGTAGGTTCTGTCTTGGCGATGCGGTCCATCGGCATCCGCCTTTCAACGGCCTCGGGTCCAATACATGCATCCAGGACGCCTTCAACCTGGCGTGGAAGATAGCCTATGTCTTCCAGGGTAAGTCGCAGCTACGGACAGGAAGCACACCCATCTGCTGCTGATAGCTTGGCTGACGTGCAGTCATAGACAAGGCGGGTGCTCAGCTTCTAGAAAGCTACTCGGCCGAGAGACAGCCGGTGGGTGAAGGCATAGTCCAACGGTACGAGGCATCACCACGATCAGCCAATGCATGTCATCGAGATATACTGACTGTACTGTTACTCCAGCGCCAACCAGGGATTCCGCGACCACTCCCGCGTCTGGTCTGCCCTCGGCGCCATCGAGGACTCGCAGAGCAAGCGCACCGCGGCGCTGGGCGAGCTGAGCGCCAACACCGACGCCGGACGGACGCGCCGCGCCGAGCTCTCGGCCGCAATCGCGCAGACGGAGCACGAGTTCCACGGCCTCGGCATCGAGATGAACCAGCGCTACGCCTCGTCGGCCGTCGTCGCCGTGTCTGGGGCCGAGCGCGCCGCCACCGACGACAACCCGGACCCCGTGCTGTACCACATCCCGAGCTCAGCGCCCGGCCGCCGGCTGCCGCACGTCTGGCTCAACACGGCGGTGCCCTCGGCGCGCGTGTCGACCATCGACATTGCCGGCAGAGGCGGCTTCGTCGTCTTCACTGGCATCGGAGGCGAGGCGTGGAAGAGCGCGGCTACTACCGTCTCCAGAGCGCTCCGCGTTCCCATCAAGGCGGTGGCGATTGGGTATGGCCAGGACTACGAGGACGCCTACTTCGACTGGTACCGTGTGCGGGGTGTCGAGGACTCCGGGTGCATCCTGGTCAGGCCCGACCGGGTCGTTGCATGGAGGCACGATAGCGCTGAGGGCGATGGCAAGTGGGCAGAGGAGGCCTTGTTGAAGGTCATGAAGACGGTCTTGTCAGTCTGATATTTTGCAGGATTAATTCAAATCACTGAAGTCAAGTTTGTCATGATTCAGTCGCCGTGTTCCTTAACAACTCCGTCATAAACCACCCAAACTCGGTGTCTAGCAGGTCAGGCTCGCCCATGGTCTCGACGGAATCCAGGGTCGGGTAGATGGAGGGATCTGAGACTCCCGGATCGAAGAAGTCACCTAGCACTGCTTGTTCGTCTTGATGCTGGTGATGAGGCTCCCCAGCCTCGTTCAAAAAGGGAACAGGGCCTAGGCTCTGTGGTGGAATCGACATGTACTCGGTATTTGCCATGGCGGCAGGGCTCTTTGCGGTGGCCCCAGGGAAGAGTCCTCCAAGGTCGTGGGAGGAGGCCAGGTCACCTAGATCGAAGGACGCCGAGTGACTGTTAGATGCCTTGTCCCCGTGGCTGCCGGCCGGCGTTGCAGAGAACGTCCGCTCCCGCTCGGCCTTACCCTTGCGCCGTTTCCCCGTGAAGCGAGTCTCCATCTCGGCCATCATTCGCCTCCTGCGGGTCAAGCTGTCCTCCAGCGAGTCGACATTCTCCAGCAGCGCCAGCGGGGTGCCCCAGAACTGCGCATACCGCTGGCAGGTAAGCCGCAGCAGCTTGAACTTGGCCCCGTCGGCGTCGCTCTGGCTGCCGAAGCTATAGACCTTGCGCAGGACGTGCAGCGACGCGGCCAGCCACACGGTGCTGGCCAGGAACGGGCTCACCCATTTGATGTGCGAATCAGGCGAGTTGCGCAGTATGTCGCCGATGTTGTCGGCCGCATCGAAGCAGTTGCGCAGGCCCTCGCAGCTCGAGGCACCCCCGGGCGGCGACGCCGGCGTGGCCGTGTACGAGAACAGCGGGCCCCCGTCAGCGCTCTCGGTGAAGACGAAGCCCGAGATGACCTCGCTGAAGGCGTAGTGGTGGCTAATCTGAAACTGTGCCAGCTGCGTCAGCAGGTAGATGGAGTAGCGCGCCGCGTCGATGAGCCGCTGTGGGTGTAGCTCCAGCCGTTGTCCGCCGCCCGAGGATGGAGACGGCGCTGCGTCGCCGGTGGCCGGCGAGCCAAAGTCCAGCTTGTCGCCCTTGTACGCCAGCGATGACGGGAGCGCCGCCGTCGTTTGCTCCAGCGCGTACTTGAGCAGTGCCAACCGGCGGGCGTCGACCGCGGTGCACTTCTTGCGGAAGGCGTTGCGGAAGTACTGCTGCAGATCCGGCACCTCGTCGCCGAGCCCCTTTTCGACATGGGCGCCCTGGAGGTTGCCGCGCGCGAGCGTCTGCGCGTCTCTCATCAGGGACGTGACGACGATGAACCACGCCGTAGGGTTCTCGTTGCCACACCGCGACAGCTTCTTCCACCGCTCGCCGGGCTCGGGGTCCAGGAAGCAGCTCTGGCGGTAGCAGTTGCGGAACCAGTAGTCGTCTTCGATTGGGAGGTATGTCTCGTTCATAGACCAGTCGATGGCGAGGGGAGAGCGGCGGATGGTGGATGCGAAGACGTCCATTTCCCAGATGGCCCACCAGCAGCGGCGCCGCTCCTCCTTTGCCACCCATCGCCGGTTGTCCAGGTTGCCGATGGGCGTCTCGTAGTCGATGGTGTGCAGGCCGTGCTCGTAGGCAGTGCGCACGCAGGAGCCCAGCAGCCGCCAAGCTTTCCCTCGGACGCCGCGGATCATCTCATTGAAGGTGCAAAGCGTCAGGGCTTGCAGGACGGCCAGCGTGGGGGTCTCGTCCTCAGTCTCGCGGAGGGCCTCGTCGACGAAGCGCAGGGCGACCTGGTGGAACTGGTCCGAGGACGGGAGGTCGGCGGGTGCCGTGGGACGACCCTGGTAGTCGAAGGATTGGGCGTAGAAGCGGGTGGAAAAGGAGAACATGGAGGCGAGGAAGGCAACGAGAGGAGACAGCGTCTTGATTCCCTGGATTTTATCGCCGAACGAGGGCTTGTGGAAGAGCGACATGGCCGTCATGTTGGCAAAGTACAAGTCGGTCCTGCAACGGTCTCAGCGGTTGATACTTTGATGAATGACTGTGATTTCAAGGTGACATACAGGAGTTGGAGCCCGTCGACTGAGACGTTTATGATCTCACAGGCTTGGGCGATGAGGTTCTGGGCACCGGCTAGGTTGATGAAGAAGCCATCGGTGTTGACGCGGGGCGTACTCGACGGCAGCACCAGGCGCGACTCGTGCGTGGGGTGGATCAGGGACGAGAGCGTGATGGCGCGGATGAAGTTAGTGGCGGCCATGTCTGACGAATCAGACATGTCAGGGGCATTGTCGTCGCCGATGGCTACGGCTGTGGCCGTGTGCTTTGGCGATGAAGGCGACGGCAGCGTGGGAGGTGACGGCGGTGATGGCGGCAACGACCGGAGGTAGCTGAGGGCGGCCGGGCGTCTATTCCCCAGGGAGCCGGTGGTGGCCCGCCGACCGCTCCTCGGGGTTGGCTCAGGATTGGCATCGGCATCGGCATCGGCATCGGGGTCGGCCGTCATACTGAAGTCGCCCGAGGAAGCCTCCCGACTGTGGTCACGGTTGAGCCGGCTGCGGGACTCGCGCCGGCGTTTGCGTTCGCGCGGGTGAGAGCCTGACAATCGATGCGATGAACAGTCAGCAAAGATGCAAAGATGCAAAGCGAACAGGTGAAGAGGAGAAGCGTAAGGGATAACACACCGAGCTTGGGACCTGGCTTCAGGCGCTTGGATGGATAGACGCAGGTTTGCGAAGCGCGGCCGCAGAGGCCACAGGAGGGCCAGGCACGATCACTACCAGTTCACGCATCAGCACTAGGCCATCCTCGCAAAAGGACCACGGCATTTAGTTTGGCTCTATACCATTTGGCTTTTCGTCTGGGACCACAGGCCAGTCAGTCGATGCTTCCACCATGTTATACCGGGGGCACACTCAGTCTCACCTCTTGCAGGATTCGCAGGCCAGGTCCGATCTCCCGCTGCGGGTCATGCGCTCGGGGGTCAGCGTCCGCACCGTCTGGATCTCAGCGTTGTCCATGGCGGCGAGGGAGACAGATGGCAAGGTTTCGTTGGGGGATCAGGAGAGAATGAGTCCAAATCGGCTGATGTTCGAGAGGGAGAGGGAGAGAGAGGCAGAGACAAAAAGAAAGACAGAGATAGAGACAGAGGAAGAGGGCAGCCCAGCCAGCAGTGGATACCGACTACGCCAAGTTTGAGATAGATCTAGAAACTACCCCAGGCGCCTAAGCCACTAGTCCCGTCTTCTCCGTCATGTCATGTATGTACACACTGCGTAGTCAACGCCGTGAAGCCTTCCGGAGTCCCGGGGAAGACCTTGATGCGGGGAACACCCCTGCATCGCGCGGGGGGATCTGGGGTCAGCCAATGCCCATCCGGCTATTCCAGTCGCCTGTTACCGATTGGCCTTGTGGCCGCCGGAACCTTGACCGGGCCAAATAGCTGAAGCACCTCGGACGAATTCTAGTAACAATTAGTCCGGGGCTTCATGGTGAGCCTCATCCAGGACAGGACAGGACAGGGCTCTTTCTTCGGCCGCAGGAGGACCTCGTCTGCCTCTGCGTGCGTCTGCATCGCGGGCCCATTGCACAAAGACAGGGACAAGGGCCAGCTGCTACTTAAGCTGGGGATCCGCCGTGTGCTGCCTAATCCATGAATAGTAAATAAACGCCCTTGAAAGAGACCCATTTTCTTTTTTTTCCTTCTGCGCAGTTTCAAGTATAGGCTCGACAACATGGCAGACTTGGCTCTCAAAGCCGCCCTCGTGGCCGTTGCCGTGTGTATCCTGGTCCACCGCATCTTACAGATAGGCAAACGGGATTCAAGAATGCCCAAGGGCCCTCCGACTGTTCCCATCCTGGGGAATGCCCACCAGATTCCCGCCACTGGCTTCTACAAGAAGTTTGTGTCCTCTCCCCGTACCCCTGCAGATTACTGACCCGTGTCTTCCCATCGCCGCAGGATGCGCGAATGGGCCGACGTCTACGGCTCCGTCTTCTCCCTCAAGGTCGGCCCCTCCAACATCATCGTCCTTTGCGATCGCAAGGCCATCCATAAGCTGCTGGTGGAGAACGGCAGCATCTACTCCGATCGACCCCCCAGCTACGTGGGACACCTGCTCACCCACGGAGACCACCTCGCCCTCGAGCAGATGAATTCTGCCTGGCGAGACAAGCGCAAGATAATCGCTCATAATTTCTCGCCCAAGCAGCTGGACGAGAAGCACTTCCGCGTCCAAGAGGCCGAGTTCGTCATGATTGATACTGTGTCTCACCTTGGGTCGTAGCTGACGAGTATCTAGGGCCACTGTGCTCATGACAAACCTCCTGGATCGGCCGGAAGACTTTTACCAGGAGATCCGGCGCTATACAGCCTCGGTAGTAACGTCAATCACCTATGGGTTCCGGGCGCCGACCTTTGAGTCCTTCTGGGGTCACGTATGGCATCAGATGTATCCTATAACTTGTTCCATCATAGGCTAATGCGTATGCAACAGGGCGTGTACGACGTGATGAACAAGGTGAGCCCACACAGCCAATCCCTCTCCCGCTGCCTGATCCCAGCTACATGCGGCTGATCTCTCCCAGTGGACTGCGACCATGGAGCCAGGCGCCAACCCGCCCGTCGACGTCTTCACCTTTCTCCGCTACGTCCCCGCCTCGATGGCCTTCTGGAAGCGTCGGGCCATCGACGCCGGCCGGACCATGGACAGCGTATGGGGCGAGGCTCGCAGCCGCGTCGTCCAACGACGCGCCAAGGGCGACAAGCGTAACTGCATCATCGACAGCCTGCTCGACGACTACGAGAAGAAGGGCTGGCCAGCTTCCATCAGCCAGCACGCCTTTACCAACCTAATGGGAGAGATGGTCGAGGGCGGAGCCGATACGACCGCGGCGCAGCTTCTAACCCTTATTTTGGCCTTTGCTTTGAATCCTCATGTCCAAGAGAAGGCCCGGAAGGAGCTTGATGCCGCGTGTGGCACTGAGAGATCGCCCTCGTGGACCGACTTTGCCAAGGTGCCCTACATGAACTGCATTGTCAAAGAGGGCATGCGATGGCGTCCGGTGTAAGTCTGGCTATGTGTGTCGCCGATAAATAATGTGCTAACATGGCTGTTCTTACAGAGCCGTCACAGCTCTGCCGCATAAAGTCCGCGAAGGTCAGTCACTCCAGCAATGCCCTCGCAGACAGGACGCGCGCTAACATACTTGGACAGACGGAGAATACAACGGCATGCTCATCCCCAAAGACTCAACCCTCTTCATCGCGACCTGGGCCATCCACCACAGCGACCATCTCTACGCCGACCCGGACAGCTTTAACCCGGACCGGTACCTGCAACACCCAAAGCTGGCCAACGACTACGCTGGCAGCCCGGACTGGGCGAACCGCGACCACTACAACTACGGCGCGGGCCGGCGCATCTGTCCCGGAATCCACATGGCCGAGCGCAACATGTGGCGCATCGCCTCGAAGCTGCTCTGGGCCTTTGAGTTCGCCGAGCCCGTGGACCCGGCGACGGGCAAGGTGGTGCCGCTGGATCCGCAGGCGTACAACCCGGGCATCCTGCAGGCGCCGCTGCCGTTTAGGGTGGCCATCAAGGCGCGGAGCTCCGAGCATATCGCTACGATTCGGAGGGAGCATTCCGAGGCGCTGGAATTTATGTCGCAGTATGAGTGAGGGGGGATGAGTTGAGATGATACGTAGAGGGTGCTGTGGCTGGTCTGGGAGTAGAGAACTGTCAGAGTGGAATAAACCTCAGTTTCCAAGTCGGGTTGCATTGTCATATTTTCATTGAGATCCTTGCCAGAAAGCTAAGTTGGGTGATCGTTACACACTTACATCTAGCATTGTCCATTCCCTCCCGTTCTCCCAACGCTCTGCACACAGCTTGACAGCCTGTAGTAAGCCCCGACGGCCAGTGCCTTTCATGTCAAGAGCTGAGGTCCAGTAACAAGAATCTTAGCTCAATGAGATACAGCACGTAGAAAACATCGAGAGGTTGGAAGAACAGCAGAAGGGTTAAGTGCTTTTGGTGCTCGAGGCATCTCCGATCAGGCTTTCCAACTCTGAATACTGGTTGGGTACAGTCAGGCGAGATCACGCGCATGAAGTCGGACTTTGGTTCAATCGTGATTTATTAATAGCGGCGGACCGCCAATTCTACGTACTATTCAAGTTCCAGCCATCTCCCCATGCCCTGATCAACCTTGACGGGTCTCACTACCACACATCTTCCTATGCATCAAAGTCCGTTAGCACTGACTCATCCAAAACTAGGGCAAAGATTGAGAGGATCAAGGCTGCAGCCCGAGATCTTACCTGGTACTGGCTCGTCGCCACCATCTTATGCACAACGCCAGCAGCCACATCTACAGCAATATTCCGATGCTCTGCGATGGCTTCGACTATAGTAGTCTTGACGTCCCGGGCCATATTAGAAGCATCGCCACAAACATATATGGACGCGTTGTGCTCAAGCAGTTCGTTGACCCTCTTCGCCTCGTCCTTCAGGACGTGCTGGACGTAGACCTTCTTCGGGCCCGCCCGGGAAAACGCCGTCAGGAAACTGAACTTGTCCCCAAGCGTAGCAGAAAACGTCTAGAGGCAAGTTAGATGCCGAAAAACTTCATTCCTAGGGATACCGGGGAATCACCTTCCACTCCGACTCGTACAGGAAGTCCTCGGAAGGCTGGCGGCATCCAAAGAACAGTACAATCTCACCGACGGTCTTGCCTTTCTCGCACTGCCTGGCCCTCTCCTGGACGAAAGCGCGAAAAGGAGCCACGCCAGTTCCCGGGCCAATGAGGATTATCGGCGTTGAAGGGTTGTGCGGAAGTTTGAATGGTGAATGTCGCACGTAGACGGGGAGACGATGGCCGTCGTACTTCCCCCTGGGTCCCTCGATGTCGAAAGACGCGACATCCTGCCGTTCCGCATCCTTGTTCTGCGCGCAGTATATGGCCAGCATGTAATTCGAAGAAACGCCCTCGAAGCGGTCGTCTCGCCCGGGACATTCGTGAGAGTCCACCGCGACAGTCAATGACACTGTTCCCGGCTGAACCAGTGACGACGAGGAGATGGAGTAGTACCGCGGCCTCAGATGCGGCAAGCATTCCATCATAAATTCAAAGGGAACAGCGGACCACTTCTTCCCCTTTCCAAGGTCCTTCAGAAGCCGGCCAATGTTAAAGTACTTGCTTGCCACAGAGTCGTGGAAATACTCTTTGTCGTTGCCTGAATTGGTTAGTCTTTGTTCAACACTCGCATGCATTGCTAGGTGAAAGCATTAGTCAAGTCATACCTAGTCTTGTCATTTGGGCCTTTATCTCCGGTGTAGGTGAGAAACGAGCAAGCAGCCCTACGAGCTGGCGAGATACAGGGCCGTTAACGTCCAAGTAATAGCGAACGGCAGCTTCGTACGTCGTCGGCGTCGGGAACGGGGCGCTGACTGTCGCGTCGAGGGACTTGACGCTGAAGACGTGGTCGCGTCTATCCGTCAGCCCTAGCACCTCGAGCAACAAGCCGACCTCCTTGTCCGAGTTCATGGGCCATATCGCCAGATGATCCCCGGTCTCGTATGTCATACCGGATTCGGCCAGGTCGACTTCGAAGTGCAGACATGTCCTATCCTTTGATTGCACCAGGCTCTTTGACTCGATTACGGTTGCGATGTAAGGGTTGTGGGAGCCGTATGGCTTGGAGGTAGCTGTGTTGCAGAGGCGATCACGAGTCGGCTCACCCAGGAACACCTCTGCAGACTTGGTCGACAACTCAGAGTGGGTGCGGATCTCGAACATGGGAGTGAATTCTTCGTTTTCTCTCCTCTGTAGACCCATCTTCGTAGAGACGGCATCCCACATGACATCTTTCCACGCCAGAAAGTCGTCTTCCGAAGAGCCAGCCCCGTCGTCAGCTTCTCCAGCCTCGCCGAGGCGGATGGCACCAAGGGACGTCAACTGCTTATCGACACCACGAGCTACCGAGTTGTAATGCTCGTACGTCTTATTTCCCAGGCCGAACATGGCGTATTTCAAGCCGCTCAAAGGTTCGCTTGGAGCGTCTGTGAAGGGATCCTCAGCCGTGATGAAGTCGTAGAACTCGGCTGCGTTGTCGGTCGGCTCGCCCTCGCCATACGTCGCCAGCACGAAGATGGCGACGACGTCAGAGGGGACGCGCGGGAGGCTGTCGTAGTCGTACAGCTCGAGATCAGCCAGCATCGTCTCCAGCCCGAACCGGCTCTTGCCTTCTCTTGCCAACGTGGAGGCAAAGCTCTCGGCGGTGCCGCTTTGCGACCCGAAGAAGATGACGCAGTTCTTTCCTGTTTGCTGGAGCACTTTGCATATGTCGCGCGTGTCCTCTGTTTTGTCGAGCTCGTCTTTGATATCTTTTCTGCAGAATACAGAACAGCTCGATACCAGCTTCAGGAGCCATATCGCAATTGCTAGAGTGACGGCGGCGATGGCCAAGTTCAAGAGCCCTGCTTGAGGTTTTCGCAACTCCAGTAAGCGCAAGCAGTACGCAGTGATGTCAAGGACTGGCATTTGACCCGTGTCGATGCTCATTTTCGGAAGTTTTGACCTCTAGAGGGACAGCAACAAGTAGGGCGAGAGAGCTGTCAAGGGAGAGCGCAAGTCAGGACAACATGTGCTAAGGTTATATCGAATCTCATCGCACGGCAGTCCCGTCTACCCTCAGCCTTTATCACAGATGAAAGCTTAGATCGCAGCCTCATGACTCCAACGAATAACTCAAAGCTTGGGGGTTCTCGCTTGAGTGCCATGGCGTAGCTGATAATTGCACCGTAGCACCGGCAATTACCCCGACGCGCTTGTTGACACGGGTTTGGCTTAGTGCGGCTGAACGGAGGCTGCAGAGGGCTGCGTCCCGGACTAATAGGCCGCATAATTGCAACGATGCGTCCTCTCGGACATGACAGCTGTCTAAATTAGCAGGGTTCTCCACGACTTTTTCTCATCACCCGGGATCGCCGCGGTTGAACCTTAGTCCCTCAGTCAAGCCGCTCAGACACGTCGGCCGGAATAGCGCCAAGGATACTACCCGACCTTCCGGGGGTTTCATTGCTGCTACCCTGGACTTCTTTAGCAGACGAAAATGTTACGCCAGGATGCACCCTTGTGGTAACGGTTGGAAGAGACTTGGACCTTGATTCACCGTAGTACAGCCTGACTTGTTTTGCAAGTAGGGTATTACCACGATGTAGATCCAAGCATCGTGGTCGATGGTGCAGTGCTTGTGTGCACCTTTCGCCTGATAGCGGCAGCATTTGAAAAATCGGCATAGACAGAAAGCGGGCAGAGGAGATGTCAAGGCAGAAAAGAGTAAAAGAAGTTTGCAGGGGCTCGCTAGACCGCAGGGAAACTATTCTTGACAGAGGTGCTGTGTATAAGCGATGCGATGCTCCCATACACCAGCAAGTAATTACTTTGCGGTCAACCGCCCATTGAATAAATATTCCCCAGTCACGACAATTCCACCATTCCCTCTCTAGGCCCGAAACATTATCCATGGCAGCTGTCAAACCCCTCAGAAACCTATCGCCTATCCCATCATAACGACAAGCCTCTGGAATATTATTCAAACCATATGCGTGTACTCCGATAGGGTTACCCAAGTTATTATCCCATACCTTTTCATCCCACGAACAAGCAATAAGGCCGTTTCAGTATCAAAGTACTCAAAAATAGGTTGAAACTGCCAGAGACAACAGGCTCGAACTTCACATCAGCCATCGCATTTCCCTTTATAAGGAGGCCATGGTCACGAACACTTCGTTAAACATACCATAGATAGATAAGAGAGCCGCAAGATCAGATCGAGCAGCAGCAGGTATAGCCGCACTAGGATACTTAGGTGTACCGAGCGGCTCACCATCAACCAATGCTACCGAAACAGCATGTTAACACTATACAGATGAAAGTCAAGAGACGTGAGAACCCCGGTTGAACTTGCAAAGATTCACGCCTAAATTGCCGTTACAAAAACAGCACCCGAGACCACAAGTGCACTATAAAAGCCACTACCGAGGCTAGACAAGATATTGTGTAGTAACACCAGCACCCCTAAGGTTGCCACTAACCTATTCTCCCTCAGCATGCTTGCAAAGGGAAATGTTCGAAAGACTTCGAGAGTCGGCGGCAACGCATCTCTAAGCTTACGCTGCACTATATAGACCTGGAAGAGGTTCATGAGAGTCAGCCGCTTCAACATCGGCTCAGCTAACTCGCCACCGTCTTCTTGGCTCAGAGATATTGCTTCTCAGCCTCGATGCAGTTTCCTTTCACGGCATAAGTGTCACCGATGGACAGTTCGTTCCCGACATCTCTGGGCGTGTTGGCGAACAGGTCTTTTTTCCCTATTGCTTGGCCGTCTGGAAGCATCTTCTCGCATCTGAGTGGTAGCCAGCTCTGCCCCTAAGATAAAAAGGAGACTAAAACTGATGAAGTCTATTAGGAAATCAGTAAGATCATTAGGTTAAGTAATGAATTTAAGAGGTAAATAAAGTCGTATAATCAGCTGCTTTAGAATATCCCTTTTAATAAAGATGCCTTACAAACACTAGTTCTTCTAGTTTTAAAATTGCTAGTGTTTTAACTGACTTTTAGCCTGCCCTTGCAGAAGCCCAAGGACGCTCCCTGTCCCTTTCTTGCAGCAATCCCAGTTGGAATAGTCGGGTGTTTCCCCACATAGCCAGCTTCGGGTTACCCTCAAACACAACATCCTAAGCGTCATGGAATCCTTCGAAGACCTTGTTTTCTGCGTTATTCGCATCTGTAGTAAGTTGGTTCTCCGTGTCCTTGAGATTTCTTGATTCTGTAAGTTTGTCTTCAAGGTCTTTTATATGTTGGTTAGATTTTTCAAGTTCCATTTCATCCTGCACTTGTGTTTGCTTCCTTTTTATCACCTCAGGATCATCAAGGCTGCCCCCTGTTTCCTTATTATATTTTTCCAAGTCGGCTTTCATCTGACTCGCCTCACCTTCCATCTTTGTCAAATCATCCTGCAACGCTGTCACGTCCGTGGTTGTATCCATCTTCAAGATGCGGGATCTTCCGAGGGTTCGGAACCAGCCACCTGGCTCGATAATCGGCCAGAGAATGTTGTGGAGCGCCGAGCTTTGGACCAGAGGCTTGATCAGCTCCTCCGGGTAGCTGAAGTGCTGCCTTTCAAAGGCATCGGCGACATCATCCTTTGCCGACGATGTTGCCACGTTCCCAACGATGTCTAGGAACTGCTGTTCGACTTCCATGCCCAGAGTTGACATTGTAAACAAGTTGTCAATAATGGCTTCGCTACTTTGGGGGCGAACTGTCGGGAGCTTGTAGTTGTCAAACAGTGAGAGGTATTTTTGCTTGAGGACGTCGATGTTATTGCTGGTCATCTCCGACTCATAGGCCCGATTCACAGAGTCCATAAGGATCTTGAGGGGGTCTGGAGGAAGACAAAACAGACCAGGGTACGCGGGGTTGTCAAGTGGGCTTTTGCGAAACATCAAATCGATACTCGTAATGAGTCTCTCGCCGATGCGGAATCCTGGAGGGTGCTTGGTGAACTTGGGCGTGGACTTTCCCGAATTTTCGAGGACCTCGGTTTGAAAATTTGATATATCATTTTCATCAAACACAATCTCTTGTGTGACTTTACCAGCGATCATATTGCCTCCTAGAAGGCGGCGAAGTTGATTTCCAAACCGAGAAGGGAGATCCATCGCTTGATACATGCGACGTTGACGAAGTAGCGGCTCACTGCTGGTGGCCAGGTGATCCTCGAGAGCCATGGGATTAGGGTTCTTCAACAACTTTTGCAACTCGGGAACGGTTCTCCACATGGTCTCCATCAAGCCTAGGCCGGCGAGGTTGTTGAGGCCATCAGCAATAAGGTAAACGGGATTCTTGCCGATGAGATCATTGGAAAAGAAGACGTCTCCATTGCTGGGATCCCAGCAGAATTTCCAGTTGTTGATGCCGTCAAAGGCGTGAGAAGGCGTTGTGGCGACTGTCATGTACTGGATCACTCGGCCTTTCGTGTCCTTGGTGGTGACAACACCAGCAATCTCAACAAGATTGGAGTTCCCCAGCAAAGCACCGCAGCCTGCCAGCGTGTGACCGTCTTTGAGGTATTGAAGAGCATCCTTCTTGATGCTAGCGGCGTTCTCATCAATGAAGCTAACCGAGTAATTGTTGGTCTGGATCTGCTTGACCCAGTGAGGAGAGATGATGGCCGCTCCCTGTGGGAAACTGAGCAGCATGAGTCGCAGGATCTCTTCGCTCCTGATTTTGTCTTCGTCAACTTCGACGCCCTGGACTTTGCCGATAAAAGTCGCAAAGTGGCCATCCCCGCTGAGCCTGAAGTGGGAAAGAATTTCGCCCGTATTGAGCTTGTCCATCTCCTGCAAGGCGTTTTCGAAGAATGCGACCTGGCTGGCCTGCTGCACCTTTCCAGACGGGTTCTGATACCAATCTTGAGCGAGCTTGTTGATATCGCGCTCAAAGAGAAATAGAGAGGCCTCGGCGCCTCTCTCGAAGCGCTGTTCGCGAATGTTTTGCATCTCGGAGAGCTTCTTCCAGATGTAATCTTCATGGTGGACCAAGCCCTCGGCAAGCTTGATGGCAATTCTCCAGTTGTTAAAGGATCTTGCACTCATCGTGAAGAATGGGTAAGGGTATGTTTTGATGGCCCCAGATTGAGAAAAGAATACTGAGAAAGAACGCAAATTTTGGTGATGGATCTGACAGATGCCGCGAGATATTGAATATTGTATGAGTGGGAGACGGCTTTATTTCATACATGTTCAATTATGCACCCTCGATTGTCAATTCTCTCATTACGCGATAAGATTACGTCTCTTTCGCTTTATTCGAACAACCTCGAAAATAGCTCTCTGTAACCGCGGAGGCTGCCTGATTGTCTCACAGTTTCAAAACCCAGAGCTCGTCGGCTCGGTCGAGACCAAGCTGAGATATGCGTCCGCAGTTGCGGTGAGAGCTGAGAGTTTGCCTCATACAGTCTAGACTCGATAGTGCCATTTGGTTTTCAATAGTTTTGGCGCATTATGTCTTGAAAATAGTGCTCTAGAACCGCGGAGGCTGCCTGGTGGTCTTACAGTTTTAAAACCCAAGGCTGGTTGGCTCGGTCGAGACCAAGCTGAGACATGCATCTGCAGTTGTGGTGAGAGATGAGTGTTTGCCTCACAGTCTAGACTCGATAGTGCCATCTGGTTTTCAATAGCTTTGGCGCATTGTATTTTAGCGAACCTCATAATGCATTAGCGTCACAGGACAGGCCGTCGGCTAACTAAGTTAGATTTGACGACTTGGACATGAGGCTAGCCCTTTGGCTTTTGCGAGGCGCTTCGCCAACCTCGTAAGATCATTTAGAGTGAAAAAATACTAGAATACGCCTGGGACAAAGTGTGCACTTGACTATGAGGGCTGGTGTCTATTGGCAATCTAAACTCATAGGAAGTAAGACATCAAGCCATTCATGCATTTCGCTAGAGGCGACTATTGGCACCAAATTGTTCAGCTGCCTTAGGAGTCAACTATCAGAATGTTGCGAGACACACTCGGCGTAAAGGGTAAAAGACTGGTCAATGGAGAGTGAAGAGTAGAGATTAAATAGCGAGGACGAACAGCATAGAGCAACCATAGAATCCTAACCAAGTTCTGTTTCTACCCAGATCATTCTACCCCGTTCAGCTATCGTCGCAATGTCTGGTCCTGCCACTTCAGCGGTTACTCTTCCCTCTCAGCCGATATCAGGCGATCCTCTGCAACGGCGTGTCATTGATGACACAACCGTATCTTACTTGGTCGCTTATCGAGGTGTCACTTTCGTTCCCACCGATGATCCAAGAAGCCTTGAGCCTTATGAAACGAATCCACGTTTCTCTGTCGACGAAGGCCCTCTTGGGCCCGAAAACATCCACATCTACGCCGAAGATCTGTACATCTACGTTGGCAGTCTCTTCAGCTTCCCGGGCAGACGAGTGACTATCTCGGCCAGGAGGATCTTTACAGTCAGCACCGGCGACGCGTCGGAGACTGACGAGATCACCTTTGATGCCTCCGGAACACTCGCATCGGACGTAGCAGGATGTGGCACGACCGGATCCGACGGAGCAAATCTGGGGAAACTTGATGGCTACTCAGACAAGTCGCCAAATCCAGGAGGCGACGGGGGAGCTGGCCAAGACTGTACCACCCCCGGTGGCCCCGGCGGTTGCTTCACGATACTTGCCGAGCTCCATTCCCTGGTAAAAGCTCCGGTGACGTTGACGGTGAAGACGAACGGCGGCGCTGGTGGCACAGGCCAAGCGGGAGGAAATGGAGGAAACGGCGGCAACGGAGTCGATTGGGGAGGCCCAAACAGCAGTTATCGTTTTGAAGGGAATGTAGTTGATACCCGGCCATATTTTCAAGGAGGCAACGGCGGAAATGGTGGCAACGGTGGCCGAGGATCCGGCGGAGGAGCTGGGGGGTATATTATCGATCTCACGTCCAGCCCCAAGCCGACAACAGATACTACATCTGCCACAACTCCAGAAGTTACTATGACTACCTCACCTACCTCGGCGGCAACAGACACCACGGATGCCACAACTGCAAAAACCACCACAACTACTTCACCTACCGCAACCGCCAATGAGACAGCCTTCTCCATCACCCAAGATGACATCTTCAACGCGGGAGCACCTGGCCTCGGCGGCAGTGGTGGGAGTGGAGGCACTGGAGGCGCCTACGGTCGTGATCCTATCATCGGGAATGGTTTCTCCCCTGGCGAATCTGAGCATATAGGCGTGGCCGGAACACCAGGCTCCGACGGATCAACAGGCCAGACGGGGCCCAGCGATGCCGAAGATGGTGCTCTCTACTCCGGTCTTTCGAAGTCATCCACCTCGGTCCTCAAGGCCATGGCCATAAGCCCAGTCCAGTTGGCCATGGTCCTCCAGCGTCTGCTTTTCGAGTGGCAGTTCCTATTCGCCGCCCAGCCATACGACTTCCAGGGTGATGATAAGGCTGCCTTGGAGAATATCAAGTCTCGGCAAGCTCAGTTTTCTGAGTCTTGCTCCTGGTTGGCAGGCTGTGTGGTATGCCTCAAGGAGGTTGATAAGGACACGTCGAATGATCTGGTCTCCAAGTCTGGCGTCATGGCCCTACGAGCCCAAGCCTGGATTCAAACTGATTATGTCGACCGATGGAATGCGGAATCTGATATTAGAGGACTTTTGCTTAAGAGCCATGCGAATTTCGTTGTTGAAACAACCCCGGTTCGTTTCGTTGGTATCGACAACTACGGCCTGTACTACATCAAGACGCCCAATTTATCCTTGACCGACTTTCAGGATAGCATCACTGCCTTATCAAACCTTGAGGCCACTCGCGACAAGTTCTTTTCTGCCCTTGACACAATAGAAACTGCAAAGTCCAACGTTTCAGATGCCATTGATGCGGCTACAACCACCCTAGAAATGTTTGAGAATTCAAAAACAAAAATGGAGTCTGACATGAGCACTCAGTACAATAAGGTTAAAGCGGCTCAAGGTCAGGTGGGCGTTGAAAAGGAACATACGCTCCAGGCTCTCCGCGAATTCTGGGAGGCCACCAGAAGCCAGTATGAGTTCAGCTGCACGAGTCTCGAGGATGTCCTGGCAACAGTAGGCAATGTTTGTCTCTTGGCCGATGGACCATTTGGTGTCGCCGCCAAGGTCGGTGCAGCTCTCTCTGTGGGTAGCAGCCTGGGAAAAGAGCCACTTTGGAACAATCAGATCGACCCTGCGGACAGCTCTGGTCAACAGGACGCTCTTCAGGGCAAAATCTACATGCTCGATGCCAATCTCAACGATGACGAGTTGCAGAATGAGCTGTCAGAGAAGCAGGCTGCTATCAACCAATCCTCTGGAAGTCGGGCTATCGGCGGCGGCGATCAGAAGTTCGTTGACCAAATCATTGTCGAACGGGCTCAATTTCACAAATTCTGCAATCGCTACTTCAACAGCGGCAACTTGAACAGTGACACCGCTACGAAGCTAAAGAACGCCAAGAAAATCTTTGACATATTTGTCAATACCTGTCAGGACTACCACCAGGCCGTTATTCGGTACAATGAGATGGCAGTGGGTTTAGCCAAGCTGTACACCGACCAGCAGCTTGCTCAGGACACCAAGAATAAGATGCAAGCTAAAGGATATGACCCGACTTTGCCTTGGCTGGACATGGTTTACGCCTTCTACAGCGACGCTTACGCTTTCCAGAAGGCTCGCGTCATCGATATCCTCTTCCAGGCCGTCCGCTGTTGCAACGCTGCTTTCCTCCGCCGTAGCACCATCCTCGACGATCTGATGGACCTCGGATCCTTTGATGGCATCGGGGCTGCCGAGCTTCAGGCCGCTTGTCAGACACGGCTTGCCAGCGATGTTGAGTCTTTTATCGCAGGATGGAATACCAACACCCCTACCATGATTCCGTCCTCGAAGTCGTTTAATGACAAAACGGATCAGTATCTAATGCAAGGATTCCGGAAAAACAGGACCATCACCTTCAGTATCGACGAGACCAACGCCTACACCGACTTCAACTTCCACAAGAGCTGGTACGACATCCGTCTCTGCGACATCAAAATCTACTTCATGGACGCGACCAACGTGAACGCTACGAATGGGTATCTTGATACCCAGCAGATTGTCGTGGATATCCAGACCGGCGCAATTTTCAGTGTGCAGGATGAAACCGGTCACGTATTCACCTTTGAAACGCTGGAGAAGAGCTTCTCGTTTGCGTACCTGTACGATTACGTGTACGTGGACAGGGGCCACAAGTACGGGGACAGGGACCACGAGTCTGTGGACAGGGACCACAAGTCCGTGGACAGGGACCACGAGTACGGGGACAGGGATCACAAGAAGGAGAAGATCTACATCTATAAACACGACTCCAAACCGGCCAGTGATAGCTTGGAGTGCTTCAATTTTGCCATGACAGATGCGGAGCAAGCGAATCCGGACTTTACTCTGCATATGCAAACGCCAATGACTGAGTTTACCCTGTCAGTCGACGACAGTGTTGACGTAACGAATGTGCATGAGATTCGCGTGGAGTTTACTCTTCAGGTTCGAACCCGAAGCGACAGTAATTGGCGTCACGACTAGAAAGTGGGAGATGTATAGAGGTTGTTTCAATATCAATAAAGTTGCTTGTTGTCTAGTCCTATTTAGACGCCCTACTCTCTGTGCTCGATCACATACTCGTGGATGTCTACTGGGCCTCTCACTTTTGCTAGAAACGATGGTTGTGGCATTAAGGCTCTCAAAGATCTGTCTATCATCTAGGTTGATGGGGAGTACCACGTATTTGCTAGCACGGCCTCCACGTCGGGTTAAGTTGGTCTACCTAAGCTTCACCAACTTCGATCAGGCTCAGAACGCGCAGCTTCACTACCTCAAGGCGGCCGCTACCTCCTTCTCGTCGAGGCCATTGACACCGGTGGCAATTGGGACTTCCGCTCCTGGACTGCGTCGACCCTCAGCGGCCTACGGATCGCCAACGCGAATACGGAGTCCAATCCCTTCGCTCGCTCCAACAAAGCTGGCTTCCCCAGCGGTGCCTGGACCAAGAGCATCAGCCATGGTGAGGTCATCCATACTCAGATCGACCAGACTAAACCCACTGGTATGCGCCTCCTCTCCCAGGATCTCGACCCGAAGGCCACTAGTAATTATGATGAGCATACGTGGAAGCTGGCTCTTGTCACCTAGAAATAAACAGCATAGGGCATTGGAGGGGAGAGCTACATGCCCACAGATTCACTAGTTCGTATATTTGAGAGTTATTATGGCGAGGTCGATGGTCTTGCACGTCCCGCTAGTGTGTTTCCTGACTACTTTTGAAGCAGATACTGGTCATATGACTGCTTCTTCCAGTTGTCATTGCGTGATGCACTGATCCCCAAATACATGAAAGAGTCTGAGACCTTGGATGCTTTTATCGTTCTCTCAAGGTCCTAGCTCAGGCAAATGAGCAAAGTTCGGATTCGGCATGTCCACCTTGTCTTTTCGTTTTGCACACGCCGGGAGAAATTCCAACCTTCAACTGACTTGGACGCCCAACAATTGGAAAATTAGTAGAAAAGATAGGATCTTCAAGGAATTAGATAAAGCTGCCAAAGCTAAGAAAAAGCAGACAGACAACAAATAGGACCTCCGGGATAATGCCCAAGCAATTACAACAAAAACACGGCGCACATTGCCAGTGGGACTTTACTTGTAACTGTGAAGCGGTGTAGCCCCCCTTCGGAGTCGTAGGGGATGAGATTAAGAGGATCAACACTTTCAAAAATCGCTACAAAATCGATCTCTCGATCGATCAAATTCTCCTGTAAAGGTGGTGTCATTGTTCTTGTCCTAACGAAACTCGTCGGTGTTGAGACCCTCTTTTAACCTCAGATCGGCATGACCCAATTGTTGAAAACGGGCCTGGCCAATGAAAGCACAGAAACGACAGCACCTTATCCGGACCTCCCTGTCAGCCTGCTCCCGACGCAATACCATATGCCAGTTTCAGATTCCCCAAAGCCTTGAGTCATCATGTACATTACACGGTCGAGAGGGCTGAGACAACCTGCAGCCGCTCTCTTTGCTCATAAACTTCAAGACTGAGATCCAAGTATTCGCAAATTATGAGAGAGCACTGACAATAGCATTGTATGCAGCCTTGGGCTGGTAGCTGTTATCGAAGAGAAGCGGGTTTGCGCCAGTCCTCCAGGAGTCCTACGAAAAGGTGAGCCATTGATTCCTAATTTAGACAAACAGGGAAGACAAGAACTTACGGCGTCTCGCACACCCCAAACGGTGATACCAACACACTTCGGCACATTAAGACAAGCCTTGGTAACGGCAACATAATCCGAAGAGGGAGCACTAGCGATATCAAGCTCGGTGATAGCAACCTCGGAGACGCCAGAGTTAGCAAGGGCCTGAAGAGCAGCTTGGGTGCCGCTGGAACCGCCAGCGCTAAGGTGGCTCTGGGAGCCAATGCCGTCGATGGGGACACCAGCCGCGATCCATTTCTTGACCTTAGGGACGATGCCGTTGGCGACCTTGCCGTAGGTGGCGCTGTCAAGGTTGTAATCATTGATATACAATTTCGCATTTGGATCAGCAGCACGGGCAGCCTTGAAGGCGATGGAAACAAACTCTTCGCCTAAGACCCTGGAAAAGACTGAGTCACGCAGGCTGCCATCCTCGGCAAAGATCTCGTTCACAACATCCTTCAAATTGATTAGTTCAATTAGGTCATAGTGAAACTCGGACGATGTCATTCTATACCCATGCGTAGATTTTGCCCTTGAAGTGATTAACCACAGTAGTAACATGGTTTTCAATGACTGATCTGAGCTCAGCGGCATTTGTGATGCTCATGACCCAGCTCGGGAGTTGGCTGTGCCAGAGAAGTGTGTGTCCTCGCATAATTATGCGGTTGCTTTGGGCAAAGTTGACGACAGTATCGGAATTGGTAAATGTAAACTGGCCCCGAGTTCCCTCGGTAGCATCCCACTTCATACTGTTCTCGCAGGTGAGCTGGCCAAAGGAGCCTTTGATCACCGCAGCATTCTGCGAATTGCTGAGAAGGGCAGGGTCCGTGATGGTGCCGTAATACTTCTTGCCCTTAGCCACGAAAAGGTCGTCAATGCTGGCGATGGCACGTTCCTTGATAGCCGGAACTGCTGCAACCAGTGAGGCAGCGAGGAAGAAGAATGGCTTCATGGTAGAGAGATTTAAGTGAAAAGTGAAAGAATGTTGTTGTTGTAACGGATTGAGAAAGAAACCGATAGAGAAGTGAGTGAAAGGAGAAAAGATGCTCGGTGCAAGTCGACTATTTAACTGCGAATAGATGGATAAATAGCCCGCCTGAATTACTATACCTCGTACAATACCAAGGAACCTTTGTTCTCTTACGGCAGAGAAATTCGACCCACTGAACAGGTTTCAACAATGCCCGTTAGAGGGGCCCAAGAACTGGTCCTTCGGCACTCTCCGACCCCACCTGATTTACCCGAAGGTTAGGAGTACATAAGGGTGACCTGCGTCATAGCTGCAGCTAGATCTTTCTTAGGCTTCAAGTTCATTGACTCAATTTGCCCTATGATCTATAGTAATATAGTTCTCAGATACCATAATGTCGTAATTTAACCGGGTAGCACTTCATTACGTCTGTCGATCTTGAAAACGACAAACACTTCATGCTTCCCCATAATTAAGTAACCTTACCAAAATAGGTATGCTGTTCTCCGGAAGTTATATGTTTCACACCTTGGCACTTTTACAGGGGATACCACAAGTGAACCGTCCCAGGTGTGCAGGGGTGCCGGCAAATCGGACCGAGGATGATCTTGTTTTTGTGATACGAGCCGACGAATCAGCTATTTGTATACAATGAGAAAATTTTGCAATGAATACTTGAAGAGAAGCGGTATGAAGGTCAACGAAATTTAGTCATATCGTAGACTATTGCCACCATTTGCATTTTGATGCAAGCACCCAACACGACAATTCCCGAATTTCAGACTTGAATAGGGCACCCAAGATTCATACGTTTAGCCTGTTATCGCACAATTCGTTCACATACTGTCTTTAGCCTTAACAGTTCGCCCCCACTATCCCTGGTCTACGTTGTAATTATGGGACCATTCCACCCGATTCTGAAAATTGGGTCCTAAGGAAGATGCACCAGCCCGGATAAAAGGTATATAATTGAACCAACTATTCAGGCCCTCCCTCAAGGATAGGAAACAAGGATGGCCGAGCGGAAGGTCTGACTCCATGTAGATAAAAAATCTCGGTCCGAACCATACAATGGATTCCTTCGTGAAAGTTTATATTTCCACCAATAAACTTTCCTTTGGTCTCGTAATATTCATCGCAAACCATTTTCAATAAATACACGTATACTAGCGACTTAGAAAGTCAAGATGAGGAACCAGCAACCTTTCTTGGCCCTTCAGTTTTCAACATGATTTCGCTCATCGTGCAGCTTGCACTCAGCCTGGCACTGTTGCTGCACGCGGCCTTGGACAGGCCACCAGCCCGAGGAACTCTCCCCCAACGGTGTCAGCTGGGGCAGCTAGACTCCCCAGCAGCTTCAAATGGAGTTCAGCCGATGCTATGGTTGGGTCTAAGAGTGACGGTCTCAACCTTGCGGGCATCGAAGATCCTACCATTGTTCAGGTCGACGGTGCTTATCATGTCTTCGCCAGTACAGCTATTGAATCAGGTTATAAATTGGTTTACCTCAGCTTTAGCGACTCTGCTAAAGCTGTTATCACAGGTGATCCATGTTTTGTCGGCGGACGTGAAGAACAGGGAGCAGGGCTCCACTGGTCAGCGGGGGGACCAGCTTACTTTTCTCTGTCATCAGTTCATACTAGTTTATCCTATGAACTCACTTCTTGATGCTCACTTTCCCCCACCTAATCAGTGCAATAAATTGCATCGTGAGCATGTGTTTGTTCTTAGGATGATCGAATGAAGTAGAAAACTGGTTACATATTTGGGAAATACTGAATGGTGAACTGCCTGACTCGGTGAAGCCAAGCATCGCCCGCCACATGATCACCACTTGAACACTCGCCATGTGCTTTGAGGTAGTAGTAAAAAAGTTGGAGATCTGCCCATGCTGGATTCTCTTGATTCGGGGCGCTCTGGAGCCACGCGAGCATCATGTCCGTCTTGCGCCCTGCTTCTTCAAAGTCACGACTGACTATCAACCTGTCAGCAAACCTGCCGAGATAGGAAACACTGGCTGAATCCATAGAAGCCACGTCCATCTCCGGGAACGAGTCTTTTGCAATTTCCTTCCTGATGCCCATGTAGCCCAACAACACGAGATAGTGACAGCTGAGCCTTTTAATCATGCGGTCGCCAACACGAAGACGTTTGAAACAGTCCACAGCTGCCTCTAGGATTATGGCGATGAACTCATTTCTGTCTTTGTGTGACAGACGAACAAGCCGACGGAGTAGCCAAACCAGGGGATGGCCTTCCCCAAAGACAACCAACAGTGTGTCGTGTGTGTACCGGAGTAATTCGAATGTCAGGGCTTCGTGTCGCTGGTCAAAAGCGGAAACGAAATCGGATAGATAGAAGATAACACTGGGATGTTTTTCCTCCACTATAGACCCAAGGTCATCAAGCGACTTGTTGAGAGCTTGAAAGCCGAGGTTCATCATGTTAACCATGATCATGGTGCGGGCTTGATCCAGTCTCCTGTAGCATCGAACAGTGACGGAACAGTCGACAACTTGATCAACGTGAGATCTTCTTGCAGATCCGTGGTAGCATGAGCGATAGTAGCCGTGAAGCAGTCGAAGTAGCTCGTCCGTGTATTGAAGAACACTGGAAACATGCAGAACAGGCTCTGGCGATGGCGAGCGACAGACGATATCAAAGTTGGAGCTACTCATCTTGAGCATGCCCGCTTTGATCTTCGTCTCGAGGTCTGGTCTGCGGCGTAGATACTTTTCGACCTGTTCCCAGTCGACTTGTCTACCTCGCACAAAGAAGATGGATTGTTTTCCGGCAACACTTCGTTGTTGTTTAAGTAGAGACATCTGGATGACTTCTTTCTCTTTGTATTTCTTATCCAAGTCCCATTTTTTAAAGCGATGCTTATACATGCTTGGTCTATTCATAGTTTAGCATCCGTGTGCCTCGCATGTTGAGACTATGTCTGAGTGACTACTCACGTTGCATGGAAATCATGTCTCAGCCGCATTGTTTCTACCACCTCTTTAAGCGGCCTCGCCTCATCTGAGTAGAGCCTCGTGATATAGGGCCGCATACGAGCCCACTCTTGATTCGTGTACGCACTGGTAGACATGGTCTGGTACTGGCTGTGGTGTTGAACTTGGGCAGGGAACGAGTGAGCAACAGTCTATGCCGGCAAACCAGGGATCTAGTCTCCAGGAGATCAGGGCCAATTAACGGGCTCGTTGTAATGAAGAACAAAGTGGCTCAAGACGTTGACATGGGAAGTGTTTAGAAGATCTCGAGTCGAGGATTGGTGAAGAACAAAAGGACAGCCCCCCATATGGACCCTGGTTCTCAGTGGTCCTTGCCGATGCTCTTCGCGGCTAACTATACTAATTGTGATTGGTTGAGAACAAAAGAACAAGACTGTGGATTCGTTTCAGGGGCTGCTCGGCGAGTTACTAGGATTCAATAAGCGATGACATGGATTATTTGCGGGGCAAAACGCCCCTCAGAATGTGACACTGGTTGTGGAAATCGAAGTCTTGGCGACTGCGCATGGAAAAAAGATGAGATACGGAGCAACAAAGCTCTTCTATTCGTGGGAAAAAGAAATACGATAAACCCCTAAATAAGCACAGGAATACGAATAAAATCTTTAATCGTTTAGTAATGCTCTACTTCTACGCGACGTTTCAGTTGACATCGAGGAGTCTGTGGGGAAGCACGTTTGAAACAGGAAAACAGTGAACCCGCTAATCATGATCTGACAATTTAGTTCTTGAACGTACTTGACCAGTGCCAAGATATACCAAGGTGTCAGGTTTCGCACACATCGTAATGTTTTGGCCTCCGTTCAGGTAATTAGGGGGAGCCAAGATCTTACCCACTCGTATAATTACATCGCTGAACCAATCTGGTTGGGTTGGCCTTGATATATAAACCGATGTGATGGCATCTTCCTGGACAGTTCAATCCAAAGCCATTCATTCATCCCTTCACTTCGTAGAGCTAGCCTCTTCAAATCATTCTTTTACAATAATTTTACTTCCTGTCAGTCGTTTGCCTCTTCTCGCATTCGCTCCATCCATCACTCGCAACCATGAAGGTTTCTCAGATTCTCCCCGCTGTTGTCGGCCTCATTACTTCAGTCCGCGGCCACTACACCTTCGACAAGCTCATCGTCAATGGCGTCCTCGAAGGCTCTGCCAACACTTACATCCGACCCCACCAGAATGGGTACATGCCCACCAAGTTCATCAACGTCCCTGAGGGATCTATCACTCCTCTTGATGAGGATTTCACCTGCAACAAGGACTCTACCGCTGTTTCTAATGTCTACAGCGTCAAGGCCGGTGATGAGATCGGTATGCAGCAGGCTTATGGCGCCACTGGCATACAGCATCCCGGCCCATCGCAAGTCTACATCAGCCCGGCTGATGGTGTTACTTCCTATGACGGCACTGGTAGCTGGTACAAGGTCCACCAGTCTCTTCTATGCACTAGTGGAGATGCCGAGTCGCTCCGCTCTACCGCTTGGTGCACTTGGAACGAGGACCACGTCTGGTTCACAGTCCCTTCAACCATCCCCAACGGCCAGTATCTTGTCCGAGGCGAGCATATCGCTCTTCACGGCGCCCACGGGGGCGAGGCTGAGTTCTACTACGCCTGCGCCCAGATCGAGGTCACCGGAAACAGTGCTACCAGCATCCCCGGTACTGCTGTCCAGATCCCGGGTGTGTACCAGTCCACTGACGACGCTGTCAACTTCAGTCTCTGGGGTACCTCGACTTCTTACGACTACATTCCTGGACCTGATGTCATCCCCGGTGGTACTATTCGTGGCAGCGCTGATGGATCTTCTGGCGACGCTTCCAAGACTGTTTCGGATAACTCCAGCTCCGGCTCGGATGACTCCTCTGATAAGATCTCCGATGGCACCAGTGTGGTCTCTACTCCTTCTACGACTCTCGTAGTCGCTCCCCAGGAAACCCCCTCATCTGAGGCTACCTCTGCTCCTGTTGGCCAGTGTGGAAGCTTCCAGTCGCGACAAGCCAAAGCTTTCAAGGCCTAAAGGATCTTGCCCAGACTCGTTCGAATTAAGAGATGACAGTCTTCTAATTCAGGCACGCGTCTGAAGGATTGGGTCATGTCCAAATATAGTGAGCCCAATCCGCTCATATCTGACTTGGGTCTAAGAAAATGACTTGGCCGGAGTAAAATTATTTCTCTTCATGCTACTGGTATAGCCCTATTATATAAACGAGTTGGGAACGAATTGCTCTCAGAATGAATTACCTGTGACTATTTTCGTGTTAGTAAATTGAAATGCACTCTTCTGCCTCTTTTATTTTACAAGGAGTCAGTTGCCGAAGTCGCTTACTTTCCATGAAATATTGCTGGTTGAGGCGTCGATAGAAGTGCCGAGATAGGAGAGTAGATGCAGCCGATCTCTCCCGAGACCGCCCGACCGCCGCTTTAGCTAGCAACAACACAATCATCATATTCTCATGCAATCCAAAGGGGCATAGCTTTCAACAGGTGCACGTGTGTTGGAACAGGGTCCACAATCGGACGCCTCTTAAAATAGCACTGTCATCCGACTTTCAATACCGTGACATTGAGGGAGCAGAAAACGATCACCGCCACTCCTTCCTTTCCACTTCCAGTTGCTGACATTGTGAAGATCCTTCCACGGATTCACGTGAAACCCTTACATATCTAGATCTTATGCAACCAATGTGTTATGCCTTGGTCCACCGTACGGTTGATAAGCAATTTTAACTAAACTGAACTGAACTGAATCCCAGAAAACACATAATATATACCCTATGGATCTCCTATGTAGAACTCTCTACCTTCCCTCGGTTTCAACACAACTTGGTTGCCACAATCACCGTCGTGCATTCACAGACGTAGCACCAACCAGCGCTCAGTAATAACGCCCTGATCTTTCTGTCAACATAAGCCCGCGACCCAGTTTATACCTTGGGAATCAGCCAGTGTTCTGCTCCTCCAGAAGGTATCACACCCTTTCTCGACCTCCTTACATCTATTTCTTAGATCCCCGCCGACCTTCTTAACCTCCTTGTAGACTGGGTTGGCCTCCTCATATTGCGCCTTGTTCGATGCTTTCGAGTTGGACTGGTACTTTGACCAGGCCTTCGAGCGGGCTTAGATTGGAGCGCCGAAGCAAAATCCTCACCACGCGTAGGATTGTTCATTTCAGTTGGATTCCCAGGGTCTTCGACGTTTGGGAAGAACTCAGGCCCCCATCCTGTCTCGCTAGCAGGGCCATGAGCCCGCTCAATATGGCCTGTACTATCGGTCAGAAATATCTCGAAAGCGCTCAGTAGGGAGCCAACCTGCATTATCTCCATCGCCAGCTGGATTTGGGTCAGTGGAAGTGTTGGTCGGAAGACCAGTATGGTGCTTTTCGAGAGGCATGTGTTTCAAGTTTATTTGCTCCCTCCCAGGACGCTCGTGCAGAGAGGGGCTATCGCCCAGAATAAGAGAAGATATTGTTTGTAGGTATAAAATCCCGAAGATGAAGTCTGGGAGACAGTAGGATAGGAGGATCAGAAGCAGTGGGGAGGAGGCGTGAATTTATGTTCTCCTGGGTCGAATTACGCCCGTGAACAGAACTCCCCGAGTTAAGCAGGGCAGCGTGCATGAAGATCGCTTGTCACACACATGTGATGTTGGGAACCCGGAAGGAGGCTGTCTCAGCCCAGCTACGTAGCCATGCCTGGACAGGCAGCATAGAGATACAAAGAGGGATGTTTGCCTTATACGGATAGGCTCCGGACATAACGATCCTCCGTGATACGAGGTAGCGCCATTAGAATGATCAAGCCTGCTCCTACAGCCACGTTGCCATTCCCGACCCTGTTGGGTGACGACATCCTCACCACTCAGGGTGCTGTCGTATTCAAAGCCGGTCCGGCATCCGTGGGAGTAAGACATCGTGGCATATCACCAAGCCCTGAGCCGGTCGAGCAAACTGAAAGAGATTTCGCCCCTTGATTCCTACCACACCTCGCTTAGCATGACCATGTCGACGTTTCCCTGACCCGTTGGTCGCATCTACAATAGGCAAGGCACGAAATACTATAGGGAAGTCTCCTTTTGTACGCTATATAATACCCTATAGAGTTGCCTTGCCCTACCGGGTAGAAGGAAAGGATTGGATCATTCGTAAGCGCTGCCATGCCCGCCATGCCCGCCTTGTGCCCTCGCCCTCTCTCACACCTCCGCCGTCCTCTCCCTCAAGCTCGGGCTGTGCTGTGCGCGGCCCATGCATGGTCCGCCGCCACAGAGCCACCGGGGAAGCAGATAGAGAATCCTTCAGCTTACGCAAGATAGCTTTCCGAACATTTTCTCCCTTTTTAGCACTGCCTTTGCAGAGTTTGGAATCTTGCTCCAGCTTGTACAAGCCGCGTTCAGTAATGTACACACATATCATCAGCGTGACTCCCGTTCAACAGCGTTCCCGCCTTTGGCTGTATATATATAGAGCAGAAGGCCCTTCGGGTAGATGTTTCCGTGAAGGTGCAAAGTAGTGAGAAAATCACCAACCTCGGTTGAGATGATGTCTCCATCGCGGGCATCATGCAGGAACAAGGCAGCCTGTGTCCACTCGTCGAACATCTCTCGCTTGACTGCGCTCCGTTAGATGGGTAAACTCCGCTCATCTCAGCCTGTATTAAAGCATGGTTAGTAAGTATTTATCCTAGCTAACTAGACTTGGCATGCATTTATGAAGGATGTCAAAGTCTTGTTTGGCAAAGTCGCAAGCGCTTAGGGTTTCACCTTCAGCTCAGCATGTAGCATGTCTCCAATGTTTCCTTGAGGTTGATTCTTCCAGCATAGCCGTGTGGAAGTTTGCCCCGGAGAGGACCAAACTGAGGTTGGAGGTTTGGTGTCTCCAATCTTTTCTCGGTACTACGCCATACTTGGTGTAAGTCAAAGAATCATTGTTAAAATCTACTTGACCTGGCATCTAACCGCGCTCTGCCTAAAACAAAGCGATAATGTGAAGACTTAATTCAAAGCTCATGCAGCGCATGTATTATTGTTCGGCGTCGCGGCTGTTCTGGTTCCAGGCCAAACCAAATTCCCAATGGTCAAAAGCTTAATATCCTTCAATCCCGAGTTCATTTTAAAGCGTAGATCATATCCGTCGTTTCGTCACTAAAGCCTCATCCATTTTGCGGCGAGCCGAAGCTTTCACGAGGTAAGCAACCGCCGCCATGCCATAAACACTCTCGATAAAACTCACAAGCTACTGCAGAACCTCCCGACATCGATTAGCAAGAAATGTAGCAGCGGCCATTCTTGCCACAGTAGTCTGCTACCGGCAAGCAGCATTCCTTCTTGCAGCACTTGTTGTATCTGCAGCACCGGCCTTTGCAGAGGTAGGGCGTGCACTTGCTGCATGTAGCACGGGACTCGAGGTCACCGCCGTCGTCTAACTCGAGGTCATCGTCGTCGTCGCGAGGGGCCAGGTCGCCATCTTGGTCGCCAGCTCCCCTGCAACGCTCGTCATCAGCGAGAGAGTTGATATCGACGATGGGCATCTCGGCGAGATCTTTAATGCCGGCCCGCTGATCCAGTGAGGTGGCCGCAGCGGCGGAGAGGAGGGAGAAGAACCCGAGAACGAGACTGGTCTTCATGTTGACAGTTTAGCAGTGAAGGATTTTGAGACGGGGAAAGGTGCAAAAACAAGATCGTCCAGGAAAGACGATCGAGGATGTTAAGGCACTTTATAGGGGACAACCACCTACTCTCGAGGCTGGGGTTCATCTAGTCCGAATTGAGTTTCGGCAAAATGCAGAACTGCATAAGAGTGGCGCCACCCCCTCATCGGTTCATCAACCAGTTCTCTGAGCTGCGACTGGCTATGAAGCCCGCCATGACCGACACTCAACTATTGCACCTCATCACTGATACTTGATCTTGTTCGCCATCTGGACTACTGAGCTAGAACTCGGTTGCTCTTCCTGGCCAAGATGAGGCGTGATGTCTGGGTTATCGCAAAGCCCCAAATGGTTGGGACATGTCGGTCGATCGCCCGTCCAGCTCTCTACTAGCGCCGGTCTAATTTTCAGCCGTCTGACAATAAGAGTGCAGCTTTCCATGGCATTATCCCTGGCAATCTAACAATGCATCGATGAATCTTGAAATTTCAATAATGAACATGCCGAGGTCGACAATTTGTAGATCCCAATACTCGTGGCCTACGAAAACAATCACTTTCAAGACAAACTCGTTCCTGGTCAGCCTCCGAGACAAGGTGCTAATCGGAAAGATGCAAAACAGGGTGAATATGCTATGGATGGCGAAATCTCTAGTCGCGAAGTAGATTCCGAGTAAAAGCCTCCCACAGTACTGAACCGAAACGCTGTCAATAGAGCGGGATGCATCGACCAAGAAGTAGAAGTAGGTGAGAGAGACGCTTCGAACAGGGCGGACGGTTGTGGCAAGCAGCGCGATCGGAGATGGACCAATCAGGAAGCATGACAAGCAAACAAGGCGCAGCGATCTGGGAGCCATGTGATGTGGCGGACTGGGCAGCGCACCTTGCGTAGGAAGAGAGGTCAGGTCGTCACGCTTAATATAATTAGCCTGCCTCTTAGGTAGGAGCCTCCATGGATAGCGCGCGACGGACAGGGGGGTGGTCAGGATATGGGCAGGGATTATTGGTTGCTTATTCGACCCTTGCTTTCAGCTTCAAGCCACATTACCCTTCATCTCCCCCTCCCAGCTAAGCGCTTCACACTGTTCTTACCCCGAAAGTCGGTCAATGGGTTCGGGGGACGTGAATGAGGTCATGTAGGGGAAATCATGTGAGTTGTTGTGGCAGGTTAGTTCACCTCAATACATGCCGAATTCCAACGTGACTGTGAATGGACGAAGCCCTGGAATAATGTGGTACGGCTGTATATACGACTTAAGGAAGCCGCGACTAAACCTCACTATTGGGAAGTTCTTCTTTCTCAAGAGTCCATCACTCAACTGATTGTCTATACTTGAAGTTAAGAATTTGCTTCTCCAGTAGGTGATGCTGCAGCAACGTCAGCCTTGCCTTAGTGCCTGTGGTATTAGAAAACGGATGTCCTAGCTAAAGTGTAAGGGTTGGTTCGACTAGAGTGAGATACTAGGCTTGAAGGGTAGGTATTGGTATTGTCTTGGCGAATGGTGTTCGACCATCTAACGCAACAGGTGTCATCTTCATAATGTCCAACCGCCCATCATGAAAGGGTTGATCAAGCAAAAAATTAAGCGTGCTGTGGTCAAAACCATGCGAGAAATTGTCGTTGTAGCAGTTGGTCTTGGGGGTATTCTTGCTTCATTACATTTCCCTCCTTGCCGAATGAAGAAACCCAAATCATCGTCGACTTTAGGAATGCCACCCGCCACTGTTTGCAAGAGCTTGTGAGCAAAGCAGAACGATCAGAACCTGCTAGTTATCAGAAGAATAAGTCCACCGTCAAGCATAAGGCCTGGAACATCGTGGTGTCCCCCAACACCGCGTTCACTTCTACGGCAAACCAGCCACAGCACCGACAATGACCTGCCCCTCGACCCCTTGATCTCCACCCGTCAGGACCTGTCTCTCTATGTAGAGATTCTCCCCCGTGAAGTCCCAGGCAAACCTCTGTCTCGCAGATTGGTTCGTCACCAACACTTTAAGAACCAGTCCCCTCCTCGCGGCGCGCAACTGCTCCACCAAACCAAGTGTTAGGAACCTCATCTTCTCGCGTTGTAAGGGACCCGGTATGTTCTGAATCGCCGTAGTGAATTCGGCGTCTAGCTCGAATAAGGCAATCATTGCGGCGTCTTGTCCAGTCCCAGAGGCAACGGAGATGTATTCCACGGCTAGGCATTGGCGGAGTTGCCAGCTGGATATGGTTACTGGAATCGTTGGTTGGGGTTGAATCTTAACTATGGGGGCTTGCATGAAGTTTGTCACTAGCGATTGCGATTGTTGAGCTTGCTGGAAAAGTTGGGCGGCCAGAAGGGCTGTACTATGACCCCAATCTGGCACCCAGAAGTCCATTTGATTATATTACCCAACACCGCTTTTGCTCAGTGGATCTTGAGGGCTACTCGGGGACTGCTCAGGCTCGGCTTAGTCTATTCATCACCTTCGCTCACCCCCATTCACTCCCAGCCTTATATCGTCTCCCTAAAACAGATAGAGGGCATAGAAACGAGACCTCAAATCCGGGGTGAGTAGAAGCCTGCATATTCCCAATCGACGATAGCATTAATTCCTTAGTGTTTAGAGTTGATAATAGTATTTGTTCGCCAATAAATCGGACGCCGTCGCAAAGACACTGCACAACACAATATACTACAGACAGAGGCGATGCAGGTGCTCCACTGAAGCTGGGTGTAAATTTGAAATAATTGGCCAATGATTGAATCGCACATGGGAGATGCCCCCAAGAAGAGATTCCACGTCGAAACCTGCATATAGGTACACTTTTATACTTGCTGACATGCTAATATAGATTCATTGCCATGTGCCTCGACGGACCGCCCCCAAAGGTGGCGCAATGGCCAGCCAGCAGGCACCTTTGGGGCTTAGGCTGAATGACGTACGACTTTTCTACTCACGTTTGTGTTATAATAGACTCGTTTCCATCTTCTTTCCGTTCCGCAACATGCCGTTTTTTTCTTGTTTTTCGATTTCGAATACCATCGCTTCGAACCGTTCGTTAGCCACGCTCATCTTCACCATGCCGGATTCCAAATCGCGCGACAGGCTTCGGGCGGCTGGCGCTGTACTTGGACGAGCGGCAGACAAGTCACGGGCCCTTGCATTGGAGCCGCAAAGATGTCAAGTGTGTTTTGACATCATGGATCTCGTCAAGATACACCATGGGGGCGAGATTAGTTACGAAAAGCGCAGCCTTGGAAACTTGCGTGACCTGATCGATATGCCATGTCCACATGCCAGCTTGATTCGGAGCATGTGGGAAAGCATAAACCCGAAGAACAAGAACACTGACGCTCTCTCGCTAGCTACGTGGACTGTCACTGCAGAAATCTTTGTCAGAGACCTTGAATGTCAATTTCTGTCATTGAGTAAACGCCAAAAGCACTCGAAAGGTTTCGAACTTGTCGCGAGGCCCGACCAACCGGAGCATCCCGGGACGTCGAGGGTTCTCGACCCCGAATGGATCGATATCTCAATCCCGCGCTCTTGGTACGAAACATGCATCTGCGAACATGGAACCACATGCGAGGAGCCCCTCTGGACGACGAAAGCGCAGTCCGGGACAGCCACGAACCCGGACTGGCTGATCGATGTGAAGGAACAGTGCGTCGTTCCCTTCAGGTCCGAAACGGCTACGTATTTCGCTCTTTCCTACACCTGGGGCATTGTGGACTCGGTCACCAATACGACCGGCACCCTTGAGCGTCTGAGGAAACCGAATTCCTTACACCCTCACAACGCGGAGATTATGCCAAGGACGGTTCGGGACGCCATGGAAATCACCGAGTGCCTAGGTCAGAGGTACCTATGGGTCGACCGTCTATGCATCGTCCAGGACGACAAAGCTGCTGTGCACCGGAGTCTGAACGCGATGCATCAGATCTTCGCCAACTCGGCCCTCTGCCTGGTTGCACTGGCTGGACAAGATGCGAATCACGGACTCAGAGGTTTCCCCGGGATTTCGGCACCGAGGAGCGTCGACCACGTCGCGTTCAACATGGCCGGGGGCGACAAGCTGTCCTGGTTCAACAAGCCGCGTCCCATCTGGGATCTCTCCATTGGCAATGATGCAGATAATGTCGAGTCAAGGCCTGAACGTGAAATCGGGTCGACATGGAACGAACGTGGCTGGACGTATCAGGAGTTCATCTTCGCCAAGAGGCGCCTCGTCTTCACCGACGGGCCTCTTCGCTGGGTTTGTCCAGGAAGTTCCTTGCGCGAAGAGGCACTCACATCCATAGGGTCCGACCGCCTAATACAGATGCCCTCCGTTTACTGGATGGAACGGCCATGCCCGGGACTTGAGACCTGGGTCAATCACATTGCCTCCGAATTCAACAACCGTCACTTCAGATACCAGGAAGACGCCCTGAGGGCCTTCTTGGGTGTACAAAATTTCATGAACGGGTATTTCCTAGGAGGCCTCAATTACGGGCATCCGGAGATTTTCTTCGACTATTCTCTGCTTTGGAGACCCCAGTATGAAGTCGAACGACGGGTCACCTCGGTTGCTGGACCTCCCGAAGAAGATAATCTGCCAAGTTGGTCCTGGCTGGGCTGGCAGGGTAAGTTTTTCTTTCTGTGCGACGCCGAGTACGAATGGTTCGCGCCATCCGACGGGATCGTGGAGCCCGTTACACAGTGGTTCGCTATGAAATTGCCTTCTACGCCTCCCGCAGAAAGGCGAGCCATCAACTGCAGGTGGCACCATTATAAAACCCTTGCCCAGAGCGATCCCGGACAAGTCCCCGAAGGATGGAAACGCGTTGATTCAGGCTCCGGATGGCCTCTCTATGAGTTTGGAGACCGGAAGTTCCGCTACCCTATTCCTCCGCCCCCGTCTACCGAAGTTTCCGAGCCAGCAGTACAGCTCCAGTTCCTCTTTGCAAAGACATCTAGAGCTTTCTTCGTCCCGAGGCGGATTCGTCCGAAGTTCAACAGTTCACCCCGCTTTGAGTACGCAATTGAACTATGCTCTACTACAGAAGAGTTCGCCGGAGTGCTGCAAGTCCACAAGAAATCAGATATAGACCGGTTCCTCGCACAGGGAACAGTCGAGATTGTCGCAGTGACCAAAGGATGGACGACGGAGTTCTCTCACTACTTGATGGCATCCCAAGAAATTGAGGAAGAGGGGAAAAGCCCGGAACCAGAGGACCGGCCCCGCTTCACATGCTATTTTGGGCTCTGCATTCAATGGGAAAATGGCGTCGCCAAGCGTCAAGGCACCGGGAGGATTCTCACCGAGCTTTGGGAGAGAGACCAAGAACAGGTGGATTTCGTCTTAGGATAAGCGACTAATCATAAAATTGAGGGGATCGTAAAGTATTCTCTCTTATAATTAAATATTCCTTCTTTTAACTGTTTAAGAATCCAGAGCACCTATTTCTTCACCCTAGTCTAGAGCTCGCATCTGGAGGATGAGTTCGGCGAGAAACTATCTGTCTCCTCAGATGCTGGCACAACCTACGTAAGACTGACAACGTTCAAATACGGCCCCATCGCCTCCATCGAGACCTTCCACTTTACCCCAAACTTATTACGACAACGACTGCACACCAGGGCACTGTAAGAGCGGAAACGCCTGTATAAGTTGCGATGACTCCAGATGCGAGGTTCTCACATGCCCCGATTCCATGGTTTGCTCTATTCGCGGAGCGATTCCGACTACCGTTACCACGCCAGAATTGGTGTCCGCTGTAGAACGATTATAACATATAACATACCAGTAATACGCGCCATTCTTGAACAAAAGACAAAATTTTATCCAAGAAAGACCATATCAGCAATCTAGTCGAAAAGTAGAGATAGCGTACCGTTTACACATGGCCAAGGAACAGAAAGCGCCTCAGGACTGAGCCTCATCTGATAGCATCCGTGAAGCGCTGCGGGCAAGGAAAAGGAAAAGGCTGACGAGATGGCGAGAGCAAAAGGGGATGCTAAGGATCCGATTCTTAGATGCCAGTGCTTACAGCCTGAGATCAACTCGACATGGAAAGGTAGGGGGGCTAGTTGTGCTGGTATCAAGTCGCTTTTGAAGTTTGCGGCACATTAGGGATGTACGTTGATATTATGCGGGCAAATAGAATAGAAGGACATGAGAAGTGAATGTATGATCATATATGACACGCATTACGCCATTGCCATCATGGTCTATCTGTCTGCTAGCTGGAAAGACAACGGCACTTGAAAAGTCGGCATGGGTCTAGTTTACGAGATGAAGACAATATGAGACAAGGGGATGACAAAAGCAAACTCGAGATACGGAACTAGAGACTCGAAGATCTTAGGAAACTAATGTATTACCACAAAATCGAACACCTTCCATTGGGTTTGCAGCTAATGACTCGGTGTCGGGATTGACGCGGGCTAATAAGGAAGAGGGTTGTACAGATCTTCCCCTTGTTAGAACACTCCCTTCTGTCTACCTAAGAAATTGTGTCTTCCACTATAAAGCGGAATGATTCTTACACTTTTGTCATAATGGCGTCAAGTGCCGACTGCTCATAGGAATCACGCAGCCGAAGCACAGCTCAGTCAACAAAACACCCGCCGGCAGTGTATTCGGGGTCACAGTAGATAGAGATGACGGATACAAAACTCTCTCATTGGAAATCCCTCTAGAGATATAAAAAACCAACAAGTTCAAGCATGTCCCCCACCCGCCATTTGATGAAGCCAAGCCCATAGGCACCACCGCACCACCTATGAACAACCTGAAGGCTTATTGCTAAGGCAAACCTTGCGATGGCTTCTGTTCTCTGGCGAACTACCCGAGGTCAACTCATCTGCGCAACATGGGAACTTCCGTGTACAGTCTTCTTCAATCAGTTTACCAACGGCGTGAGCAGCGTAATATGTCAGATCGCCGCCGTGGCCGTGCGGTCCAACCCTGAGGTGACAAGTTCCGTGGATGGAAACAGCTCTCTGACTGCCGATTTCGAGCTTTCCCTGCCACATGTGGTTGAGGAGATAGATGCAGTCCTCCTGGATAGCAAGCCAACCTCCACTACATTGGGTGGAGTATATTGCGCGTTCCTGAAAGGTCGAAATGTCTTTCAGACTGATGTTTGAGATCATCTTGAGGACGTGGGCGTGTCCATCCTTTTTACTCGACTTGGCGTAAAATGATAGAGCCTCCGCAAATAGCTCAGGCACGTTGACCTTGTACTCGACAGCATCTTCTTTGATGCTGTCAAGTACAGTCAAGTCAGTGCCGCTAAAAGTTCCATTCGCAAGTACTTGTCCCGTTATATGATAGCGGGCCCAAATAGCGTCGCCATACCTCCCTTCGAGGACAGCGTTAACGTATTCGCCAGCCCAAGGTTTGACGAAGGGGAAGGAGGAGTTTTCGAGTACATCTTGCAAAGAAAAATCAAGGAAGAGGTGTTCGGGCAATGCTGTGTAGTTTACATGTGCAGCAGCACATATAGACTTGACAAAGATGAAAATGGTATAGATGAAGAATGCGTGTCGATTGGCCATGTTTGAAACGATGAATTGGCAATGAGGCGTTGGTGAGAAGGGTAATCTGAGTGCAAAGTCCATCTATACAACTGAACTGACTACCTCTTTATAGTACCAGCCTCGTTTCATATCTTCGTGTAAAGCCAATCCTTGGTTTCTGCCCAACCTGAAGCCTCGATGGGCGGACGGACTTCTCGCGCTCACTACCCACGAGAATATGCTGAGGATCCATGTCGTGGTCCCCGTTCAAGCTGCCCAACACGTATAATCGGCAAATGATGCATCAATAGACGATGCATCCATGGCACGATATGGCCAGCTGAAGGAGACTCGAGGAGCTGGCTCCGTTGCAGAACATGGGCGGTTAATCGGTTGCTCGGCAATACCCCTGCACTGTCACCGGGCCCGGGAGTTGATGGTTGAACTGCAAGTTAGTTGATTGGTTGGTCGTTGGCCGTTGGTCGTTGGCCGTTGGTCGTTGGTCGTTAGTTGTTGGTCGTTAGTTATTCATGTTGACTGTCCATGTTGGGCCTAAGCGAGGTAGCTGGTGCTTGCTTTTGCCTGCTAGACTCCACAGGAAAGATTAGTACTAAGACAAATGCGTCAAAAGAAGTGAGAAGGCCAACTCTGTGGAGTTCAAAAGTGAATTGAAGTGGAGAGAAAGGGTTGGGTACATGTAAAATCCATCCTGCGGTTGACGGCATGTCACAAACGTGGATAGAAAGTCCTCGCAGAACCGTATTGAGAAGGGTGTCGGGTCAGACGGACAAGCCGATGGACTGGCTTTATAGTAATTAACAACGGCTACATTCTCGCAGTGCCATTCAGATGGGTGGCGTGCGGCGAGAGCTTCGGGCGCGCCAGGAATGAACGGAAGCCGGCACATCTGTGTTGGCTCCAATTCATCATGGAACATAGTCCAGAGCATCTCCACAAAATGCATTCTAGCTCGACGTGGCGAGCTACTGTAGTTGCGTAGGACTAAGGAACAAACTCCAGTTGCGGTCGAGACCCGGAAGAACGGCAACTTGCATTCACGAAAGACCCAGCTGAAGACGTGCGCATGGCTCGGGCCGCTGCTCCCATCGTCTCCCGCTATCGGATTGATGCCTAATGACGCCGCCTCTTTTCATCGTCGATATACATCTATAAAGACGCAGCATGGGGATTCCCTGCCTTCACTCCGCCATCTTCTCTTGCACTCATCACTGTGCCCCTACCATTTCCCCCACCCATCCTCTGTTTCCAGCTCTGCAAGACCCAGGCATGTCAACACTCACCCTATGCACTCCCTGATTGTCCAATTTTAACGTTGAACAGTTACCATGAGTGTAGCTTTGAGTATCGATTACTCTCAGCTCGTCGAGCAGCTGTTCTTAGATATTTCCCTCAATGATGTACTCAACAAAACCTCTATCATGCCATTGATTGAACCTTGGGCTACTAGATATGTTGATTCTGTTCTTGACAGTAGGTTTGGCGACGCTGTCTGGGCTCGCTATCATATTACTGGGGCTGTGCACGACGGCTACCTTGATAGGGGGAGGTTAACCGTACTTGAGTGTATTAAGGAAGATGCAATCGGGTACAGGGTTAATACACCGGTGCAATACTTCGAGGCTCTGCCATTTTATCAGAGGTCTAGCAGCGAAGACGGGCATCCTGAAGTAGTTCAGATTATTCTAGACCTGGCTTCTGAGGATATTCCAGAAGTAGACAGAGAAGAGCTGTGAAAGCTCTCCAGGGCATTAGTGTCACATGTTTTTAATTTGGATTGCTACTTATTCAAAGTACCAGAGGTCAATAAACAGGAGTTTGAGGCTGCACCTATATATAGATAAGTAGAGCTTGAGCTTCTTGCCTAGATGATTTGCAAATGATTTCGCAGGGCGTGTTTTCATGCCCAATCATTTCGGGTTTCCCGCCATCAACAAACAAATGTAGCGGCGTCACAGGCGTGGATGGAATGATTCATGCCGTAAGGGAAAATGGGAATTATGGTACTGAGAGAGATCTAAGATGCTCAGGCTCGAACGCACCCTGGCAAGGTCGAATATCTCCTCACAGCCTGAAATCGTCATTCACCACAAAAATATGAACAACATGCTGCCGTTGCTGGTCCGTCCATCTCATCACCCCTGCCAGCGCATGACTGCGTCCTTGTTACAGCACACACCTTTCTTCGCGTTCCATTCCTCCGACTGGGCTGTGCCTCGCCCTGTAAATTAGCGCACACACACACTCACACGCACCCACACAAACAAAAAGACCCCTTATTATTACACCCAACTGTCAAAGCCTTGGTCTGAAATGACTGTGTGACAGTGGCGTTTTAGTCGCGTTGGCTTTCTTGTGTCAGGCATGTGAAGCCCAACGACAGGCTACAGTTTGAGTCATAACGGTTGGCCAAGACCAAAAATGCCCCCGGATGTGTTTAGATGAAAAGAAATACAGTACTCCGTACACATAACTAATCATTGAAATGACACTCTTGCCACCTCATCGTATACCTCCTTGACCGACATGTTGTAGTCCAGCTTAAAATCCTCCAGATGGGACAAGTATTCGACCAATCCCCAGAGGCCGAATATCTTATCTCGGAGATCTAGACACTGCTTCTATCGTATGCTGTGAGCGAGATCTAGAAGATCTGGGGCCGCCCGCTCGCATATACCCCAGCACTTGCTAAACTGATTCATGTCCTGATAATCTAACATCTCCAGTAACGGTCGCATGCCCACCGCATCGAACCCCAGCTGCGTCCATTCCGGTAGTATCTCTGCAAATTTAATCATCCGAACGAAACGCCGCACAATTATAGCGTTTGTTGACTCCCACTCGGCATAGTCACTCTCGCACATGAGGACCGCACGGCGAGATCGTCCGACCTCCTGCACAACCCACATTCTTTCAAACCATGGCCTGCTCATTATATCCTGGAGTCCCTGAAGCACGAGCGACTGGGGGTTGGTCTGCTACAGTGGCGAACTCTGAGGGCGCTGCTCGTGGGCAAAGTAGTGCAACATCTCCATCCCCATCGGGCTATTTGGCGTGGCAAGCCCCAGCCAAATTAGCACATGATTAGTCATCTCGTAGATGATCCCCATTCTAGCCACTTGTTGGTTCCGTTCAAGAACATCTCCTTGGTTGATGCAAATGTAGTCTACCCAGAGGCTTCTAGACTTGTCTCGGTGACGAAGTTGTCGGAGCACAGCGTCGAGTGATTTCGTCACCTTCATGGTTCGGCCGTCAACAAGAATATTGGTAGAGTCCCCAAGATCGCCCCAGACATAGGACAAAGCTTCATATTGACTGTTGTTTTCTCCAAAATGTCCCCATGATCCAGTGTGCTTAACATGTCCAGATACAACGTCGGTATCTAAACCAGGGTGCAAAACAAACAGTCGAATTTGATTACTATCGAGGGGAGCATATTCAAACTGTTTCCCAAGCTATTGCAGATGTTAGCGTCCTACGCTCTCATAAAGGATTAGAAGAAACAATCCTTGGGTTGTCATACTGATGGGATAACTGCAGCCGCCAGCCTTGTGCGGCTGAGCTAGGCCATTAATTAATTTATAAAAGTAGCTAGGCAGCAGCAGCGCTCTATTATAAGACACCGGGGTCCGGCCTAGGGCCAGGGTCGGCGGGCACGTCCCAGAGGGACACACAGGTGTTTATGAAAATTTTCCCCTCTTAGATAAAGGGCGATTTTAATCCCTAGAAAATCAGGCTTTGCAATACACGGGCCGAGATTTAAATATGTTATAGAGCGTGACATTAGCTATACAATAGCTATCCTTTTTCCTATTTTAGATAGCAGCTGCTAGCGTGAATGCGAGTTCTCTCCGGCCTGTTTCTGACGAGTGACCAAATCATGACCATTGCCCTTCTCAATATCCGCTTCTTCTTCCATGAACGCACCCGCAAGAGCTGTCTCTAGCCAGTCCCCTACGTCACCTCGCGGTATCTCGGGCCCTATTTTGCCAACTTCATCATTCATGATATGCACCACTAGCCAGACGTCTGTTGAATGTGCTCGGGCGTCGCCGCTCTGCAGCTCCTCTTGGTCGTGGCATTCGTGGACGAGACGTGATACAATCGCGGCTTGTCCATTCAACGCCAGCCTCCTCGACGCCGCGACTTTTAATCCTTGGAGGTAGAAGTGGCTTTCTGCCACAGATTAAAAGTTAATCATGCCGGAAAGAATAGGTGATAATAAGTAGAAAACAGCCACTATAAGAGCAGTCTTAATTGTAAGGTATAAGATATTTCTAGTTTTTTTAGCCTTATTCAATATTATCTAATAGATCAAGACAACATAGTAAATAACATATAGCAGATAACACAGTAAGACGCTATGCCTAGCACTATCAATCCCAATAACTTAATCATAATAAGCTTTCCTAGTAATATAGTTCACATCAATGTCGCACCTTGAGCCTATTTTTACAACCCATCTGGGTCCCTCTCTCTGACCTTGATGTCCAATTCATGAAAAGCTTATCCTGAACCACAGCACATATAAGTAACCGTCTCTCATCAAGCTGACAAGTCAGGCTAGCCTTCTTCCCTCTTTCTCAATACACCATAACACGCATAACACAACCGCGATCCATATGAGATATAAAAATGACAATTTAAAAACAAGTTATAAAACTAATCAAGGAAAAAAGAAAATTTAGCTAATAACTGGTTTTACCAGTCCTTTAAGTAGGGACAGCTAAGCTATGTATGAAGGTCGGGCCTAAGCTAGGGGTATAGGGTAGGTCCGAGGCGTGAAGTGTATTAATGAAGTGGATCAGGACGTCGTAATGAGCAGTGTCGGTCACGGTCTAGTAATGATAAAGGAGTCTTGATGTAACCGAGTGTGTTGATAGCCAAGGAGCTTAAGGCTCCTATCTAATGTGCTAAATGAATGTGTATATATACTAGGTACATCGGTTGGGCTCACTAGGTGATACTGAGTCTGTTGTCGCGGCTCATCATGATAGAGTGAGTCTAACTCACGTAGTCAGGGTGAGTTCAGGGTCTTGTTGTCGCGAAAAGTGGGTAGACACGTCATGGTTTTGCTGGTTGTCGCCGCTTGTTGGTCCCAACCTGAGCTGTGACAAGATATTCCTACAACGCTCGGCAGCTTCTCTTAGCAGTTGACTGGTAAAGCTTGACCGAGTTGATAAGCCAATACGACTGCTCGAATGCTCCGGGGTTATTGGTGACATAGGCATCACAAGTCTTTGCCCCAGTGGAAGCCCTGCATTCCTGATCCCAAATGCTCTGATCAATATTATCTCCGCAAAAGGTCGTGTTGATGATCTGGCCCACGATTAGCATCTGCGTGGTTCAATGATACTGTCTGTAACCTACGATAGTTTGCCCTTTGAAGTATTTACCAACATTGCAGCCTGTTCCGCTGACGAATTGCGAGGCGGGTTCACCCCATTTGCTCGGGTCTGGTTTCCCGGCGGTGATGTCGGCGGGGATATTTTTGCGGCTCCACCAGTAAATCTTGAGGGCATCTGCTTCGAGCCAGGTTGCGTAGACGCCGCCCTCGGCCTTGTTGAACGCTGATCCGTATGAACCTGCGGTCATTGTGTTGCCGCATCCGTCACTGACGCATTCAAGTTAGCCTCGATTAGGTCTCGTGCTCGGGGATGTAACGAACTAATTCTTGCCATTCTCACACTGCTGAGACTCTGTCCCGCCATTGTTGCAGTTGGATCGACCGTCAGTGCCGCCGATCTTGGTGAATGAGCAGGCGCCACATGTGTGCAAGGATACCACGTTTCGACTCTGGTCGTTAATGCCCTCGATGATATCAATCTCCCCGACGGGGTTTTCTTCCATGTTGTACGACCAGCTGTAATAACACAAGTGTCAGTGTCGCACGCATCTCTTCGGAGAGCTCATAAAGAGATGTATTTTTCCCCACTTACAAAGATGGCCAAACACCACAGGCAGTACCAGGCATGTGCTCGATATCAGCGATCAGGATCCCCGAGCTCCATGTCGCCTTCGACTCCAAGCGAACGCTATCCCTGCCGTGAATGGTCTTGCTCTTGCTGCGAAGCTTGGCCACGTTCTTGGAGTCTACACCCAGGTAGACTTGGCCGTTGCTCGTCTTTGCAAGACCAGAGGAGATGGCGTTGCTTTTGCTTAGGTAGTTGACTGAGCCGTTGGTGGGGTCGCCTTCGTAAGCGGGATTGGTGCTGTCGTAGTACGCAAGCTATCAAGTCAGATTCGTGTGGTGGCTTTGTTTAAGATCTCGAGCTCACATCTCTGAAGTTGAAGTTGTCAAAAAAGTTGGTCGAGTCATAGGTGGTCTTGAGGGAGAACTGGCGAGTAGCGGTTTGGGATGTGGCATGGGCAGAAGCTACCACTAGCAACAATGACATCCAGGATTGATACATGGCGAAAGCTGTTGTTCTGATGTCAAGCGATATTCTGATGTCAAGCGATAGGTTTTATTTCTTGGTGGCATGGCTGCCTTTTATTAGAAGTTCGCTGAGGGAGTTGGCGCCGGACTCGGGCAGGGGTATTCTAACTAAGCCTCAATACACACTCCCCCGAAATCCATACTTGAAACAATAGCATTCCAATTTGCAACGCCCTATGGAATACGAGCTCTTTTTACTGACCTTACCTATCCCAAAACGGTTGGCCGAGTTAGTGCTTATGTGGGCTGAGTGGCCCCCTGAGAAATTGCCGTATACAAACGGCGCTGAGTGGCTCCTAGAGTACTTGCGGGAATCCTATTATTACTCAACGGTACGATATACGACTAGTATGGGTCGACTGCAAGGTATCCAACACCCTATCGAGACTAGTGTCAGGACTGAGCCACCAACTAATACCCACGGCGAAGCTAGTGCCTATGAGGACTGTAGAAACGTGTTTATAGCGTTACTCCTGAATAGGTAAAAGCCAAAGACAGTTTAATACTTTAATTGTCTGTGGGGGAACTTGGCAGATGGAAGCTTGTAACCTCTCGACCGATACTAGCTCCTTGGATATCGGCACTTGTAGGGATGACGTTGCAGAATCATGGTTTTGAGTGGCGAGGCTTGACACATGCCTGCAAACCTTATGTTAGCGACAAAAAAGGCCGCTTCCTTCCGGGTATGCCGGCGAAAAGGCCGCTTCCTTCCGGTTATGCCGACAAGATGGCGCTGGGACCAGACATACGAGAGACGCAGTGGCGGTCCGCCAAGGACGCGACATCAGAGCGTATCTCTTCAATCCCATGTCTCGATATTCAATACCAATGAAAAGACAAGAGACAACTGCTTCTGTCAAATATTAATGTTTGGTAGAATGGACCGTTGCGTTGCGAAGCTGACGTGGTGATGGAGGATCATCTTCTCAGCGGAGGAAATGGGTCAACCACAGATTTTGGCATCGTGTAGAAGCAACCTTGATTCACGTCAGCCATGACATGTTCAAGTAACGGTCAGTTTACTAGCGCGTATCCCAATATGACTACGACGTACTCGTTAGGGCTCGAACAACCAGGGAGCGGGACCCTAGTAGTTCTCACGGCACTTCCAACCGTGGAGAGTTCCTGTCGGCTCTCGTCTGTTATGTCTGGTCTCCTTATCCCGAAGCTCAACGCCCAAATCATTCATCTTTTTCCAAGACCATCCTCCTTTCATCTTAAAATCTCGAGTTGACGTCGACGCGATGGCCTCAACCACGCCCCAGCCGCCCGTCCCAAGCCAAAATGCCGGGTCTCGCATCTACTCGTCCGTGCCGTTCTCCATGTACGACTTCTGGGTTCTCTGGTTCTCCAACAACTATGCATGGAAATGCCCGACCGAGGACGTTCTGCTGCCCCTGTTCCGCGAATCAATGGGCGAGCGACACCTCGACGTAGGCGTTGGGTCGGGATATTTCCCCGGCAAGACGCTCGACAGCTCGCGGTGCAAGGAAATGACGCTACTGGACCTGAATCCAACGTCCCTCGCTGCATCGGAACGCTGCATCGCTTCCGCAGTAGGAACCTCAGTCAAAGTCGACACCGCCATCGCCGATGCTGCAGAACCACTACCATTCCCGCCATCGCGCAAATTCGACTCCATCAGCCTCTACTACCTACTCCACTGTATGCCCGGGCCGCCATCGCGCAAGACCGCCGTGTTCAGCACGGTAAGGCGCCATCTGGCAGACGACGGAGTACTCATCGGAGCTACAATCCTGGGGCGGCAGGCGCCGATGAACTGGATCTCGTGGGCGTTGATGAGCTTATACAATCGTAAGGGGATCTTCGACAACTGGGAGGACACGCAGGAGGAGTTTGAAGCGGGGTTGAGGAGCCAGTTTGATGAGGCAGACGTGCGGGTTATAGGGAGGGTTATGGTGTTTACAGCCAGGAAGCCCAAAGCGGGTTGATTATGATGGTTGCAGAGTAGAAAGTTCGCGGTGAATACCCGGGGCTGTTTGGTTTGGATGATATGAGACTATATTGGATTCGTAAAATTTATATGTAACAAAGATCAGTGTCAATTTCTCAATGCCTCAACGTTCCGTCTCTTCGAGTCTCGTCGTTCGCCTGAAGGCGCCATGTCGGCTCTCTTGGGCATCCTCATGTATGTTGTGAGGCTGCAAGACAAGACATGTGGTGTCCAAGACAAATCATAGGATCACCAATTGGGTTCCCTTCGCCTGGGTGGCCTACGGAATCACCTCGCACAATCGCGCACGTCAACTTGCAGCCAGCCGCCATTCCTGTTATCGATACACTCCAATTCTCGTTTTATTTACATCTCAGGCAGCCAGCTTTGCCGCTCTGGTATCTTGTTCATGCGGGTACACTCAGACCCTGGTTATACAGAATCGCTCAAGGTCGCAGCGGATGTGGGTCGGGTAAGAAGACACCGCTTGGGGGATTGCTAAGGACTTAAGCTAGGACGTGCCATTATCCACAATCTGCTAGCTTAAATCTACGCCTCCCCAGAGCTGCCAGGAACGGAAGCCGGCAATCACAATGTCAACCTAGCCGGTCAGGTGTTCATTTTAGACTACACAATACGGCCAACATACTTAAAACCCCGAATCCCCCGGCAGACCCGGCAAAACCCTTTCCTGACCTGCCACAAACGGAAGCCTGCAGTCACAATGTCAACCTAGCTGGCCAGGTGCTCATTTCAGACCACACAATACGGCCAACATACTTAAAAACCCCAAATCCCGCGGCAGACCCGGCGAAACCCTTTCCTGACCTGTAGGATTCCCGGATTTCCCGGATTCCCTTCGAGTCCATTGCGGGCAGTGGGTTTCCAGAGTCCAATACGCCCACATCGAACCACAATGCCTCTGTCAGATCAGCTGGGAGGTGTCCCACCGGGCGACGAGCCAATGAAGTCCCGGAAAGCTTGCGGTAAGACAATAGCATCACCACGTTGGTGTCTGGTCGGGTGCGAGGTGCTGACAACGGATTTCGGATCAGTCAATTGCCGGCGACAAAAGGTACGCAATGTTTCAAGCCGTTTTGGTCTATTTACTCTTCTTCCCGGCCTAGCTGACCTCAGGCGTTACCAGATGAAATGTCGAGTTGACCATGGTCCATCATGTCGACGATGTCTTAGGACAGGGGTACCATGCGTCTTTGTACCACGAGCAAACGTATGTGATATTGAGCCCACCCTGTCGATATTGGAAGCAAACTCATCTGACGTACATGATGTTTCTCGTGCCCAGGCTGCTTCATACCGTGAAGCCGAGTCTATCGTACCAGGAACTCAGCAGCAGGAATGCGCGCAAACATGCGATGCCGCCGTGCTATACCGACTGAAGAGACTTGAGGAACATGTCGGCCTGTCAAATATTGACATTGAGGATCAAGCCACTACTGTCCAGGGCCAGGATGATGCACTCAACCAAGATCCCGAGGACCCAACACTTGAACCACTGCAGCCTGCGATTCACTTACTTAAATCGAGTTGCTCCACTGATACCGATCCAAAAATATGGAAAGAGTCTCTCTTAAAGCGACTATGGCTAACGTATGGTTTCCCTTGACAGTATCTAATAATTTCTGACTTCCTTTGTTGGTAGATTTCACGATACGATGTTTGAGATGCATTTTTTGCCTAATAGGCAATTATTCTCATCTCCTACGCCTTTACTACTAGCCTCCATGTTGTACTGTTCAAGCATCAGAGGTTCACCCGAAGTATGTGAGTTCGCATCCGAGTACTTGAAAGTGCTATGCAGTGCGATCGCACAACTTTGCATACCCGGTAGCGAAATCGGGAAAGATGCCCAGGATCCTGCAAGGGCCGAGGAGTGGGCATTTGGAACAATTCTAGGCATCATACTCGCTGGTCTCTTGAGAGAGGGCATAAGTAGGGAAACTGGGATATGGATATCAGTGGCATATCGACTCCTATTAGAGCATTGCCCCCTGAATGTGGATAAAAGATCCTTGGAGTGGCAAAGGCTTTACGCCGGGCTACAGGTTTGAAACTCCATAACAAAGAATTATAAAACAGTACAGATCACTAACATGTTAAAAGATTGTAGATCTGGAACACGCTGCCATCCACCTGTCTTGTCCAACTATTCCCATCACAGCACCTTTCATTTGCCTTCAAGTGTCGCTCCAGGATCAACTGTGTAGATTATCCCGGATGATGCACACAGGTCTAAGTCACTTCACTGGACGAGGTCTGCCTACCATTTGGTCCTACTTCTCAGGAGAGACAGCACCTCCTATCGATACCACCATGCCATTCAGCGACATCGACGGCGCTGTCATACGTGACTGGGCAAGAAAATTAGACGACTGGCTGGTCGACTTTGGGGTCCGAACAGACGAGCCGAACATTGAAAGAAAACTCACGTTTAGGCAGTACGTGCTACATCGCGTGCTCGTTCTCTCCATATATCTACCAGCAAGGGGGAGTTATATCTTCTCCAATACAACCCTCAAAGAGCAACATGAGCTTCTAGCCTCAGCCCGGGCGGCTGTAAAACTCCACTTAGCAGATTCTTCGATTTGGGCTAACTTTGATCTTGTTATCATCGCTTGGGCCGCTCTGATTATCATTCAAGGAGTTGAAGGTGGGGTGGGAGAACCGGATGGTAAGTGTCCCACATATACATCCTCTCCTTCAAAAATCATCGGACCCTACCGTCGCTACTATAAGGCTAACAACGATGTCTGTGCATCAGATTTGGAAAGTGTTCAGGCTCACTTATCTAGCATTCGAGGGGAAAGTCGGCAGTATTCGAATCTCCACGTAATGCTAGCTACCCGTCTTGAAGAAAAACTACAGGTGTTGAGCACTCCGGTGTTTGGAGACTTAGGGATGCATATTGATGGTAATTTTGATAGTTCTTGGTATCTTTTCAACCAGTCTAGTTTACAAACTGGATATGATTTATTGTCTTTCGAAGCATGTATCAATTAGCGCCACAATAGTTACCAATGCTGAAGCTAAATCTGCTGCACTGCAATTGGTGTTCAAGATAATGAATCGCTTTGGTGAGTTTGAGGGTGATTTGTGTTTGTGGGTGTGATGCGGAAAGAGTCGTTGCGGTTGCAAGCATCTTCGAAAAACGTGCCTGCTCTCCAATGACTAATAATCTTTGGCTTCATTTATTGTGATCTCGTCTCATTTCTCGAGGACGCCATGGTGCTGCGAGTGGTGGTCACGCATGTGGAAACAGCAATGTCTCATTCACGTAAATGGCTGATACAAGGAATTGTGTCATGTTCTTGCTGAAGTATGCACTTGTCTCCTCTCGGTCTAGCCACGGGTTGTAAATCACTTGAGGATTGCAATCAAAAGGCTTCCCTGCATTGCCGCCACGGGTTTATCTGCTCTTCCCATTTTGGGATGGACCCATTGTACTTACACCACTCGAATCCTGAGCAGAACGCATACAGATCTGGCTCGTCCACGGCATTTTGTAGTAACATAACCACTTCCAATTTGCTCTCCATGTTGTGAATCTATAGACCGCAACAATAGCAGCAGTCGCACTCCTTATCACACACGGAAAGGTTTCCATAGGATGCATCATCGTTTCAGGTGTGGTCACTGCAGCTGTTGCCTGAAGAGCTGAAGGCGAGGAATTCTTTCGAAAACAAATTCCTAGCCTTGGGCGCTGGCGCTTACGCTAAACCAGACCTTGGTATAATTCACTTTAGCTCAAATCGCTTCCTTCCCTGTTGATCAAGCTCTAAAGGCACCGCCGTCCTCTCATCCCCACTAGTAACTGTCCTGGTATCTCCAGAAGGTAACACAACCACGAGTGTCTTCCACAGTGCCTTGAAGCCAGAAGACTCGTCCCTCGTCAGCTTGACAATAATCTCGACTTCTGTAGCGGTGTACGCGATCGTGTAGGAAGAAATCTTGTTGTTAGCCGCCGCCGACACACCGTCGTCCTCGTACCACGTTGTCACATGCCACTTTTCTCCTCGGGACGTTCTCTGCGGCGGAAAAATCTCAACAGCCCTATAGTCATCCAGCGGAAGATCTGCCACGTTCTCCTTTTCACCTGGTGAGAGAACCTGCACATCCCGTCCGACAGGAACAGCGGCTCCTACCTTGCCAAGGACTGGGATACCAGCTCCATGCCACTCAGCGTCCACATCAACCCATTGACCTGACTCGAGGTATTGATATGGTGCGTTGAGGTTCAAGAAACCCTCATCCTCTTCTGCCTTGGGCAGATAGATCCTCCCCTTTCCAGCTCCAGGCTCGTACACGCCTCCGATAAGAAGAGAGTCGCCCAGCCAGTATTGGGACTCTCCATCCATAATCTCTGTTGTCCAGACCTCTGGATCTGATTCGTAGCCCCAACCCGTCCACCGTTGCGGCGGCGTGGCGTTCTGGTGACTCTCAAGTGATAGAGAGTAGAGGTACGGGATTAGGGCATAGCGGCGCTTGATGGTCTTGCGTACTAAGTGCGTAATGGACGGATACATCCAGGGCTCAATGACATCGCCAACCGAGTTATCATCGCCAGTCTTGAAGCAGTTGATGGCAAACCGGGGCGAGTAGATTCCCAGCTGAACCCATCGAAGCAATAGTTCCGGAGACGGCTGTGGACCTTCAAAGCCACCAATGTCATGGCCGTAACACTGCATGAGGCACATACCGGCTGTTAGCGATAATGCATTGGAGCCTTTCATGCTAGCCCAACTCGTTGTGTTGTCGCCACTCCATGAGCTACAGGCATACCGCATTGTTCCTGCTGTAGCACTGCGAGTGAGGACAAAGGGGCGGATATCAGGGTTGACAGCAACGAGGGCGTCATGGGATGCTTTGCCATGCAGCTCAGTGTGCACATTGCGCCCCCAGAAGCCAACCTGGGGCCGTTGCCTTAGACCGTCAGGGATCTTAATAGAAGGAAGATCTAGCGCACACTCCCAGTCGTCGTCCGTGATGGTGTATTCGTTGTTGTCGTTCCATATGCAGTCAATGCCTTGCTCTGCTAGCACTTTGACGCCCTCATACCACCAGTTGAAGCCAGCGGCCGAGGTGAAATCAATATGGCCGCCATCGTCGCTTTCGCCGCCTCCAGCACTCCACAGCTTCGTCACGGCCGTCTGGTTCGTGTGAGGATCTGTAAACAAGCCTCCGGCGGCCTTTAGCTTTTGGTACTCAGGGTGGCTACCGATAAGGTACGGCTTGACGTTGGCGATTAGCCTCATGCCCAGCTTGTGGTACTCTTTGATCCAACCCTCGGGATCGGGGAAACGGTGACGATTCCACGTAAAGACATTGCGGGTCTTGGGGGGCTGTTCAGCAACAGTATATCCGGAGGACATCTGGTAAGCTGAGCAAGGAATGTCATGCTCTTTCATCTTGCGGGCTAGCTCCAGGAGCGCCTCACTCGCAGGCGGATCATCCAACATGGAGTACTTCATGCCACCCGACAAGTAACCAAAAGCCCAGCGGGGAACAAGAAGCGGATTGCCCGCTAGGCCAGCGTAGGCTTGGACAATATCCTTGAGTGTTTTGCCAACGATGATGTACTCCTCCAGACCTCCGTAGTCCTGGCGGTAGACCTTGTAGAAGCCCCACATGCCATCCATCTCGGAGCCGATGGAGTATTGACCCCTACCATGACTAGTTGAGACCATGGCTACACAACCTTCCGGAGTGGCGTTGATCAGGAGGGGGATATTCTTGTAGAGAGGATCGGTTCGGTAGACATCATAGCCAAAGCTGTCTGTGGCAGACAGTTCGAAGCGCCTACCGGAAAGGTTCATTGGGGCGGCTTTCTCTCCCAGTCCCACGTGCAGTGTCCCTCGGTTATAGCGTGTGTAATGTGCGACGCCATCTCCGTTGACAGTGTATGAACGATTTGGGACGTCTTGGAGGATGGGGGACTTTTGTCCGTCGAAGGTGATGGAGAGCAGTGGTGTCTCTCCCGTATAGTCGACTTCGGCGATGACACCGCCGACGTTGATCTTGGTACTCTTCTCAGAGGACGTCACCACGGGCTGAACACCGTCCAGCTTTGTCTCAGCATGGGGAATACTGGGGTGTGGTGGCTTGGGATGGGTTTCGGATGTGAAAGTCGTTCTGAAAACATTTGAACGAACCGTTTCAAATGAAAACTGAAACGGAAGGGCAGCGTCGACACAAGTAAGGTGGACTGCCGGTGTCACTTCATTGTCTGTCTGGGACGAAGTGGGGACCCAGGAGGAGGGGATGCGTTCGCGTTGAGGCATGGTGAAAAACTGCTAAGCTCACATGAAGTGATGCCTGACTTCCGAGTGCAATCAAGGAGATTTGAAGAGAGAAGTCGAGGGCTGGAGATGACGGACGATTTAGTCGGATTGTTGAGGGGAACCTGCCCTCTTTTTCAACACAACGCGATCTTGACACCTGTGAGGAGAAGGTTGAGCTACAATTATGGGGATATGCACTGCGTGTGCCATTGGCAGTCTGGGATTTGTCCGAGGCCCGACACATGACGAAGAGCTGCCTCTGGCGGAAACGTGGTATCGCTCTTTTGGTGTTATCTCCGTGGGAAGAAACAAAGTGGGTTCGGAGAAAACTACCGAAGTCCGATCCCTGCTTACCGAGGGCTCCTCGAGTTCAGCATCGTTACGTCCCCACCAAAGAATGACTTGGAGAAAACTACCGAAGTCCGACTGTTCCCTTAGCGCCACTCCATGCTTCGACTCGCAATCTCCCCGCAGTTTGCCCCTGCTAGCAAGGTGAACCCCATGGGGACCCCGGCTCTAGTCACCAGATAACACTGGGAGCGCTTGCGTATATGTATCATGGACGATCTCCTCAGGAGCTCCGCCCAGAAATCAACGATTGTCACCTACATTGTTTGGCCCAATCTTTACATTGAAATCTCGCCCTCCTATTCAACATGGCTCTGCCAGCAGAGGACAAGAGCAACCCTGAGACCCACCAGGTTGAGGATGCTCATTTACCAGATATCGAGGCTCGCCCTCGGACTGCCATCGCCGGCGCAGACAAAGATGCCATAGAACCTGCCCTCGCCGAGGTCAAAGGCATGGATAAGGCCGCGCAGTTCCTCAAGGAGGCTGATCATCAAGTTGTCGTGACGAGATCCGAGAACCGCCGCGTGCTAAAGCTGATCGACTGGAGAATCCTTCCTCTTCTCCTGTACGTTCAACGCATCTTCCAACTCTTGATTCGGCTGACCGAGATCATCCAGTGTTGTGTACTGCTTGCAATCTCTCGACAAAAACACGCTGTCTTATGCCGCCGTCTTTGGCCTTATTGACGACGCTAAGTTGGTGGGAGACCAATTTTCCTGGCTTGGATCTATCGTCTACGTGGCACAGCTCGTCTTTCAGCCGCTCGTCGCTTATATTCTTGTCAAGTTCCCTGTTGGAAAGTTCATTTCCTGCATGGTTCTTGCCTGGGGCGTGATTCTCTGCTGCATGACTGCCGCCCACAACTTTTCTGGTTTGCTGGTTGCGAGGCTTTTTCTTGGGGCCTTTGAGTCTGCTGTTGGTAGGTCACTGTGCTTCCCTTCATCTGTGTCTCTACTCTGCAATCTCCCAATCGAAAGACCAAGACGTCGGCCGTGCTAACAAATCTCCCCGACGACAGCCCCTACATTTGTTGCAATTGTTCAGATGTGGTATCGACGAAGGGAACAAACTCTACGAAATTCGTTTTGGTATGCTCAACTAGGTGTAGTGAACATTGTAAGTTCTTTTTAGTGTCTCCTATGGCACGCATTTTGTAGCATGTCTCTGACCTTGACCTACAGCTGGGAAGCCTGTTGTCCTACGGCTTAGGGCACATAGACTCGCATGTTCTGCATTCTTATCAAATCATCTTTCTATTCTGCGGCTGCCTTACCCTCGCTTGGTCGGTAGTCATGTTGTAAGTCATCCCTCCGGCTCAGCAAGCGATGCCCCGACCCAAACTCCAATCGGCCTCAAGTTATTAACCAACGTATAGTCTGCTCATGCCCGACTCTCCCATGACTGCCAAGTTCTTGAAGGGAGAAGACAAGCTTGTTGCTGTAGAGCGCCTCCGTATGAACCAGCAGGGCATTGGCTCGGGTGTCTGGAAATGGGATCATGTGAAGGAGTGTATGATTGATCCCAAAACCTGGCTGTGGTTCTCGACCATCTTTGTGATTTCGTGAGTTGTCGGTCGAAATCTATGCGTTACCCGATCATGACTGACTTGTTTACTCGTGTACAGAATCCCTAGTGGCGGCATCTCTACGTTCGGCCCCTTAATCATCGAGTCTTTTGGTTTCGACCGATTTACGACGATTCTCTTCAACATGCCCTTCGGCGCTATTCAAATGGTTTCAACCATTGGCGGCGCCTGGCTGTCCGACAAAATCAAGATGAAATCCCCTGTCCTAGTTCTTCTCTGCCTAGGACCAATTGCAGGTTGTTCCATTCTTCTCGCTATCGGTCGCGAGCCGAGTGACCGCGCTCTCCTCCTCTTCGGGTACTATATCATCTCGATTTATCCGGGTATCACTCCATTAATCTACTCTTGGTCGGGTCAGAATACTGGTGGTGATACGAAGCGCAAGGTCACGACAGCCATGATCTTCATTGGCTCCAACGCCGGAAATATCATCGGTCCACATCTATTCCGCCCAGAGGAGAGTCCTCGATACACTCGTGGCTTGACGGCCAATTTGGTTCTTTTTGTGGTGCTGGCAGTCCTGTTTGCTTTTGGCATGTTACTGATCAAGGTCCTGAACAAGAGACATGCGCGCAAGCGTGTCGCTCTCGGTAAGCCTGAACACCTTCTCGATCTTAGTATGGTGGACAACAGAGAGTTGGAGAACGACGACGATGTTATCAATCAAGCCGAAGACCAGGCAGGAGAGAGGGGTTTCGAGGACGTGACTGATTTGAAGAACGAGGACTTTATATACGTGTACTAAGTTCTTGTTTGCTCGCATTCTTTTTATTGTATGAATACGGCTTCTTTGGAGTGATCTCCGGGTTCATCATTGGCAAATCTATAGTAGATTGGCCGACTATATATCAAACGCCGTTGATCTGCTGAGAAATTTCAGGTAGCGCTGCAGCATGTTCCCACGTAAAATTAAGGTCATATGAATAAACAATCGTGAATAGCCCCATCGGCTGCGAGTAGAGCAGTGGTGGCAACAAATACGGTCTCCTTGTGATAATCACCGAAGATCACCTCAGGTCCAAGTAACTAGCAGGATTAATACCCCACAGTACCGGCCTCGCGGTTTATTAGTGTTGCTTCCCATGCGACTAGACCCCCAAAGCGCCAAGAAACGCCTGGACGCCTCTTTGGGGGTGCTGTCACAGCTGGACTTTTGCGCCTGTCCGAGTCGAGCTTAGGTGGTAATGAAGCGGGAGTCTATTCATGGTCATTTTATTCGCTCTGGCCTGAATAGCAAGCCCCTACCCCATGTCGTCTCAAACCCCGCACGAGGCTTACCGCATCGTACGTTGTACGACTTGCTTTGCTGCACCACCTCATCACTACACCATCAGCATTGTATAGGAGAGACAACCCAAAGACAGACACCGAGCATCCGCAGAGGGCACGGAAACTCCTCCTACCGAACCTTGAGTCGCCATCGATGTCACAAGAAGTCGGGATGGTTTGAGTGCGCTAGCTTAGCCCAGAATGCTGGAAGAGGACGCAGCTGAAGACGCCTCCTCACCACGAGCGCGCAAGAAAAGAATTCCGGTATCTATGTGCCCGCCTGCAGGGTGACATACCCTGCAGACCCTGATCACTTCTGTTTGATCAACGGTGGCTGATTCCATACACATATAAAGAAAGCATGCGGCTCCTGTCGTCAAAGCAAGGTGAGTCTCGGAAAGATTGACTGAGGAAAGGTTTTGACCACCAGCAGGTCAAATGCGATGGACTACGGCCATGCTCACGGTAGATGGACACTGCCGACTCTAAAATATGTAGCAGTCTTAACTGATCGCATTGAAGGTGTCGGACACTGCAGAAAGAATGCAACTTTATGGAGAGACCCAAAGATGCTACTCAAACGTCAGTCTTGGCTCTGCACCAATCGGGTACTTGAGAGCAAGTAGCTTACAGATTAATTGTCTAGGAAGATCGAAACACTCGAGAAAGAGATCGAGTTTCTCAAGGCCCATCTACCGACAAATTTCACTTCCCCCAGCCCAACGAATATGGCACACGCTGTGGCCCCGGGCATCTGGTCCCAGGTTGGAGAGTCATCTAGCGCAGGGTCTCCAGTCACTTCCTTACTGCCAACAAGAACCCAGAAGCGGAAAACGTCTTGCTTCGAGACTGAGAGTCCAGAGATGCCGGACTTCTTGATAATGGGCTTGCTCAGCGCCGAAGAGGCGGAGGCCTATTTCAACGCCTTCTTCTCTGGCTGTGATCGCTACGTCCCAGTGTTCGACCCGAAGTACGATTCAATGCAAAACATTCGAAACAGAAGCAGTTTGTTGTTCAGCACCGTTTGTTCTGTTGGATGCCGCGTGTTAAACGGAACGGACTCTCCGCACTGGCGTGCACTCAGTTTCCACACTCAGCGCATGCTCAACGCTACCATCACGACCCCGGCAAGGGCTTGTCTAGAATCCGTGCAGGCACTTCTCGTGCAAGCGTGTTATGCGTCCGAGAGATCACTTCTCATAGCCATCGCCACTCGTATGGCATTGGAACTTGGATTCCCCCAAGCCTACGACACGCTCAGCGCGCGATTTGTCTCGAGAGAAGGACAATACAGCGAGAAAGATCAAGAAGTGTCCGAGGATGATGCAATGCTGATGCGCAAGACGCGGACTTGGTTGCATCTGTTGGTCATGGGGCACATTCTGCAGGTCGACGCTGGGGGATTGCCGACTTTCCGATTCCGAGGTGCCTCACGCAGGTGCAGAATCCTTCTGCAAAGTCCCTTTTCTACCGAAATGGATCTCTACTTGTTCGCCCAAGTAGAGCTCAACGTCCTTCGAGCCAAGATTTACGCCTCCTTGTATCGTGTCGCCAACGTCGATGACCAAGAGATCATGGACCTCGTTAGAGACGCTAGGATTGACATCGACGTGTGGTTCAACGACTGGACCCGAATATTTCAGAATCACAAGTCCAATATGCCCTGGTTTACCCCCAACCTGTCGGTGCAGCAATGCTGGGCTGATAGCATGGCACTTTGCCGTGCTGTGCGGGCATCAGGCGTGGAGAATGTGAATGCCATGTCGCCAATACAGAAGACTATCCTGCTGATGGCCAAAGACTCTCTGAAAAAGCACTTGGATATTATCCTCCAGGAGCCACGGATCTATCTATATGCCTTGCGCTACGCCATGGACTTTGTCTGGGCCAAGAACGCATTTTGCTACTTACTCCTCCTCAAGTTGTCCATGTTGCTTCCTGACGGTGATGAGCAACAGTCGCGTGACTTTAATCGTGAACTAGTGGAAAAGGGCAATATTTTGATAGATGAACTGGGTAAAGCTGCTGTGGGCCTTAAAGATGGTGCTCGCAATACGAGCGGACTGTACCTTCAGCTTGTGAAGGCCAGCATTCATAAGTACAAGCAAGGACTCGAAACCAATTCAGACGAGTTGCGGCAGGCTGCTACTAGCGGGTGTTCGGCACAAGAAAGTTCATGGAAACAGGATAATGGGGCCCATAATGAGTTAGAGTCGTTTGTTCCGGAGCAATTTGTGTTTGAGTGGGACTTTCCCGGCCTGACCTTGTTTTCATCTCCTACAACAGATGCGGGCTGGTTTGACGAGTTCCTTGCTGGGAGACTAGATGCAGGAGATGACTTTTATGGCGTGGATTGGACGTCACTGGATTTTTCTATCTAGATCTACTTGGTCCTACTTGGCCTCTTCACGTATAAACGTCACTATCTCAAATCTATTCTAGATGCCATGACGGATGTTACTGGCATTAATTGTCTGCTAAGTATGGATACAGCTCCACAGTTTTCCCGTGGCTATAATAAACTACTTTATAATCTATAGCCTAACTAACTAGATTAAATACTAATTTGCCTTTTATAATAGAAATAAAATGTATAAATAAAGATAAAAAATGATGTAGTCTTTTATTATGCTTGTCTCTATTAAGTGATGTTTATTTGACCTTATATATTGGTGTTATTGTATTTCTATGGAATTTTGTTTTTGTTTTTACTGCCTGCTTATAATTGCACTAAGTCCCATAGCATATAGTCCTGACCCTGACCCTAAACCGACCTCTGATACACATAGACAAAGGTTATGCCCTAGAAGGCTGTCATTTGTGCCGGGATCCGTCGACTGCCGGCGCGGCGCGTCTTCTCAGTCATAGCCATGATTGTCCACGCAGTGTAGAGGGCCCTGCAGGGTACATGACAGGTTGAGTTGGTGCGTATGAGGCATGAAAGGACCAGCCGCTTCTGGTCCCTCGCTGACGTGGACAGTTAGTTGGATTCCTGGCTGTCTCCTGGCATGGATGGATGACTAAAAGCTTGTCACTGCTCTGCCGGAGTCTACCTCTCCGTCCCACTACTCCACGTGAGATCTGCGACACGAAATTGAAGTCACATGCCATCAAGACTGACCCTCGCATTAGCACCATTCCAGCCGGAATTTGTACAATTTGGCTGTACTACACCCGCAGCAACACCTACCCAAGACATTGACCCAAGCCTGTCCTCGTCGCGCGAGCAAACACCCTACTGCCAACAGACCGCCGATCTTAGCAGCCCATCCGTTCAGGGACAAGAACAGACAGGTGCAAAGCACGGTCTGCAGGTCGAAGTTTCTGGCCCGTCAAAGCGGCCCCGACTGGGTCGGGGCGGCGCTGATTGAGCTTCGCGGCTAGTGGTATCTGGTTTGTTACCTGGAGTGTGGCAGTCGCGTCGCGAATCTGCCTTATTAAGCTGACTGGTGGTCACTGGGCCTGGCCAAGCAAGTGGTAATCAATCGATCGCTAAGTTTTCAAAGCTGCTCAACTCGCAAATATTACAAGGATAGCTGTGCTGGTGGATTGTACCCTGTATCCAGTGAAGTCCAGGCCACCACTCAAATGCCGTGAGCGCACCAGTCCCTGCATCCTCGTCATCAAGTAGGCGACTCATGATGGCCTCAGGCTAGGCCATATTGCCGCCTGTATACGGACATCGAGGGAAATCCAGGAACTGCTGGCGGGGTTGGGGCCGCTGCCGGCTGGGCCTAGACACAGCAGCCGGTTGTATTTGCGGGCGCCTATTTGAGGCTTGGACACTGGAGTCCTACAGCCTTTGACTGGCCCAGTATATTTGGAACACTTGGTCTGAAGTCACTGAGACCAGTCAAGGGCGGTCAAGTTAGCGCAATACTCGGCCACCACAGCAAGGCTTTCTTCACTGGACCACAGAGCTCACAATGAGACCCGCTAACCCATCGCCCTGAGACTTGCACGTTTGGAATTGCCAATCACAAATCAACAGCTTCCACCGTAGGTGGCCCGTCCCGTATCTATTTTCTGACAACGCGGTTATCTGGACTCAAGCGCTTACTGCGTGGTCGCTTGATGATTGCGACAGCAAGGCCCTACCAGAAGTAACCCCCTACAGACTAGCTTCCCTAGCTCCTGACTTCCTGTATATAAAGCGTATCAATCCCAACAACCTACGATCCTAATCCTCATCAATCTCTTGATTTCAAACTCGTCCTCTACCTAAGTCCCGAGTCGGCAAGCTACGAATTTACATTTATTCCTCATTCTCTGCCTATCTATCTCACCACCATGCCATCTGGAAAAGAAAATGATCCCCCGGCGGATTCGACTGTATTCGACCCTGATGATTACATTACGGAAGCGAGATGGGGCCGAATACTTGACTCCTGGGACAACGGCAGCGATTTAGCTGATACAACGGATCTTCAACATAGTATGTCCACCTCTTCACAGCCGGCCCGAACTTGACCCACGAGCTTTTATCCCCCACATGGATGAGCACTCCTCTCGACCTCTGGCACTTTCCGGTTCTCCTTGGCTCCACTGGATGCTAACTGCCAATGCTAGATTACGTCGTTAATGGCTCATCGACTGACAACAATGGCAACAATTAAGTGTGGAGCATGGAATGCTAGGCGGCTACACAACGGGAGGAATATAGCAAGGAGGGAGGCTATGAGTTTTATTACGTCTCTATGTCTATACAAGCTAGGGCCTGACGTACAATAGATGCATAGTATCAAAACTTTACAATCCTTGTTAAATGATAAACTGATACGTATATTGCGGTGTGTTAGGTAGCGCCCGTAGTCTCCTCCATATACAGATCAAAAAGTCCACCGCCCACACGCCTATTACTGTATATTCACAGCGACTTGGTGGTACTTGAGGAGACTCCTTCAGATATATGGCTGCCGTTATCTTACGGGCCATCGTCAGCAAGCATGGGCTGCAAGATTCGAGCTTCAGCAAGAGGATCTCTCTCGGGAATAACAACACGCTCGGATACGAACGTCGCCAACACGGCCATCAACTGTAGAATTGCTGTGAGCTAGAGGATGAGGGAGACGATCCCCCAATGAGAGACGTTCAGCTTCTGTCCAATTGTTGGCGCTCGACCGTTCATTTTCTGGAGTACATGATGATGCCTTGGCGGAGGGTGGGAGGGGGTTGTATTTATACCCGAATCACTCCACGCCGGAATCAGGAAGAAGAGCTCCTTTTTACAATTTGAGTGGCAGGAGTGACGAATTTAGGCGGTAGTTTTGAGATCAGGGACGTGACTGACCCACCCAGCTGGGTAATGATTACCCTCCACTGGAAGCCTAAAATGGGACGCGGGGATTCCGTGGTGAGTGCACCGCCAGCGTCGCTATAGACACCAACAGCAACCAGAGGTGCAGCCAGCGGTTAGTGACACGGGCAGCAATGAGAGTGCGAAGCTAATGGCAAGAGACGAGTCGCTGCGGTGGACGGCGGGCTGGACACAACAATAACGCATGGTTGGTGAAGAGCGTGTGATGCCCGTCCTTTCGGGCCCTGCACGCCTCGGACTGTTGATCCAACCACCACTGACTGGCTCTTCTTCCCGTCTCGCCCTCCTTGTCTGCTCTCCTGGGCCATATCTACCAAATGCTGCGGGATCCTGGCGTGCATGACTAACCGCATATCTAGAACATCGATGCCCATGCCTAATGCATTAGTGGCCGTAACACACCGGGACTCGCCTCTATCACTGACCCTCCACGCCTCGATCCTCTGTGCCTTTTCTTCTATGTTACTGGCCCCTTGCTAATATGTAATTTAATCTAACGCTGCCCTGAGTTGTTTGACCCGCTTGTTTGACCTGCTATATACAATAACCTTACTGTACTTATATGTGGCCATCTATGATTGGACTACCTCATAGATATACTGCTTAAACTTATTATCCTCCTCACCCTCTTCCTCCCCTTTGCAGTTTATTCTAACTTTATCTCTCCTTTTCTTATTTCTTCAAGTAATGTTTAATAGTACTAGTCTACCATATCTATTATCCTTAATAATGTCTACTTTATACTAGATATTAGACTTTATTATTGCCTCTTAAAATATATATACCTAGTTTGTTAGTAGAATGCACACTTTAGTATAAAGACACCACCTAGGAAAATGCTGTCTTAGCAGAGTTAGATTGAGAGGGAAGAAATAGCCATTGCGAAGGACCAAGAGAAGGTAGGAGGATGATTTCAAGACCCCAAGGATGATTAGAAGAAGGGGAATTTAGCAGTAGTTAAAGATAGTCATGAATATTAAAATTGGCTGTGGCAGCAGCTGACATCACAGCAATACGCAAGACAGCAAAAGGACAGCCCAAATAAGCAGTAAATTCATGAAGAAGAAAGCGATGCCGAAGCCAATAAGTGGCGGTCTCAGTCCCTTAAGTAGGTGCAGCCAATTGGAGCCGCCCCTGCTAGCATTAAACACCAGATGTAAAAGTCCTCCAACACACTAAGCAGTTTAGGATGCTTATATAGCTGGGTCGCTATCGTTACTGGTGCGTCCTCTGGCATAGAGTATGTAAGGAAGACGAGATCGCCAAAACTCCCATAGCGAAGATGACTGAAGAAACCTACTTGGCCACCCAGTCAGATTGCGACGTGTTGAACGTGTTATTTACTTAGACGCACTGTTTGAAAATAAATGACCGATGCATGCGGCCACTTTAATGTCCGAAAGTTGACACCAGACTCGGATTGTCCAAACACTTCATCTTGGACTCCATTCTCTTTAACCTTGCCCAACTGGTACCTCGATTGACTTGGTCTCCTCGCAATTTTCGTTGACTCTCACCTGTTGCGAGAGTATTTGACTTTCAGGATGGTAATCCGGTGTGTGGCTATTGACTTGGGGTGTTGCGCTGGAAGCAAATGAGACGCCGAGAACAAAACAAACTTCTCACTAAAACATCTTTATAGGTTTATAGGTTGGTTAGAAGTCCATGGAATTGGGAGAAGTACGAGAATGAATCTGACCTCAAGGGTAGTTGACCTAGACAGCCGACCTAGCCTCTGAATTTCAACCCCAACCGACGCCAGTGTAGTCGGGGCACAGGCTATCGTATCTAATCTTAGGCACCCATGAAATGTATTACTTTTTGGAAGCAGGAGCCGAGAACTATCTAGCAGTGGGTCTAGTGATCATCACCCTGTCATCTCCATCAATGATCGAGGATCGACCCAACCCCAGAAACGGAGATAGGCTTGGCGTGGGGTAGTTATTTAGGAGTTCTAGGGTAACGTGGGGCAACTATCAGGCAAGCTAGACACTCTTAGGAGTCTCTGAATGTCAGCCATGGTTACTGGACACTTGTGCTACTGGAGTTTTGTGGCCCGAGGTGAGCAAAAATGACAGACGACGGATACGTAATCAATAGAACGTGTTGTGTTGGTGCTTGTCAGAACTTTCCCACCTGTCAGTATTGGTGTAGATGACCCGAAAAGTTACTTAGTCTGTGTTTTATCCTCCGTCCTAGACACCTCACCATCCTTAGCCTCACTGTGAGTGGCATGCCAAACTTAGTGCTTTAAGTCCCAGCTGCTTTGGCTTAGGCTGCCTGAGTTAGCAAGAGGCGAAGGCGTATATTTTTATCATATCAAAGCTTATATTTATCTCAGGCAAAGCCTGAGAACGTCGGCCCTGTGAAAAAATGGTGTTTTCCGGAATTGAGCTAGGTCCTGTGCGTGGTCAGAGCCTATCGACGCGAGTTGGAGATTAGTGTTCTCCATATATTACTCCATTTTTACCTTGGCACAACTCTCAACGCTGGCTTGCCTTCGGCGATACGCTCATCTAGTGCTTCGAGTTGGCCATCCAGACAAATCCCGATTCCCAGGTTTTGAATAGTAACCACAGCCCCTTATTACAGCATTCAAACCAAGGTCTGGAATACTGTAGAGCGTGTAGGAAAAGCCGTTCTAAGTAGCGTAGTCTAATCCTTTGGTGCATGCTCTAGCTTCCCTGCGTCAAATTGGCTGGATTAAGACAACCTATCCACAGAGAATGCGCGCGAAGTTATCACGAACGTGAACTAGGGCGCGTTCTAGTCAAAACTTGTGCTAAATCAAGACTAGGCGCATTTAAGTGTGGAGCTGAGAGAGAGGGTCTCAATGACACGTCAGTTGTCAAAGATCCGGCGGTCACATCTAGCTACGGAGGGGTACGTACCTCCGTACGGTTCCGTCGGAACCGTACACCGTCGGAACCGTGCAATATATCCACCCGCACGGTTACGTCGGCAATAAGTCTGTTTGAGTATCCCCCTTCAACCCTAGATATGGTTATTGCATCAGGTAGTCCGTCTTGGCACCTTGAGAAGCGCGTCCACAAACACATCTGCATCGTACAGGCAGCGTAAATTCGAGTTAATCTCTTGACATCAACGAATGCTTGTTCTATGCTGCGGAACTGGGTTAATACCTATCACATAGATGTCCGAACGCCCCAGACAGTCTGTAGTGATACATGTGGATTGGAGACGGGTTGTTGCTAATCCATAAAGCTGGGTTCTAAATAGTTCATGCAGCAAAATGCAGCTTCTGCTTGTGACGTAGACTAAGGTGTCGTAAATGTGGGTGCACGGCCGATAACAAGATCCGACGGTATTGTTGAAGGTCTGCGTTTGCCAGTCTGGGATGGTTTCGCATCTCGGACTTGCTGATTTAGGATAGCTTGGGATGAAATAATAGCGGAGCGATAGGATGCCTCGTTGTGCGGACATTCCCACATGGGAAACGTACTCCATTGCTCCACAGTCAAAATCGCGCAGTTGCAGAGACATGGAGGAGATGAAGAATCACTCGCGAGCATATAAAAAGGGAAGGCTCTGGACTCTTCTTGTCCTCATATGCATGTATATTCTCCCACATCTGATACATTTGTTATACAATATCAACAATCCTTTGTTATCTCTGGTATTTTCTCCTAGTTCAGCTTCCGTCACTATGTCTCTCAACCCACTCAATGGAGGGAATTTCGTTCACAATGACCAGCGAAATATTGACGGTGGTTCCCTATTGAAGCGGTTTTCGCTGAGCAACAAGACTGCTATTATCACTGGCGGAGGAGCAGGTATTGGGCTGGCCGTTGCCAGTGCATATGCTGAATTGGGGGCCAATGTGGCCATTTGGTACAGCACAAACAAGAAGGCAGTTATTACGGCTGAGGCTATCTCTAAGCAGTACGGAGTTATCTGTAAGGAGCTGAGACTCGACATCGGTCGATGGACCTCAATGATCTGAATAACTAACAGGCTTCCTAGGCAAAGCATACCAAGTTGACGTGCGGAATCCCGAGGCCGTCGAAAAAGCCACCGACGAGGTTGTCAATGAATTCAACGGCCGTCTCGATATTTTTGTCGCCAATGCTGGAATTCCGTGGACCAAGGGTCCCATGGTCGATGGTCCCCTAGATCATTATCGTGATGTTGTTGGAACCGACCTGGACGGAACATATTACTGCGCCAAGTTTGCTGCGAAGCATTGGCGCCGCCAGAAGATTGAGGGAACTGACTTGAATGGCAAAGTCTTAACAAACTATACCTCCGGGAGCTTCATTGCCACAGCATCCATGAGCGGCGTTATCGTTAATGTCCCTCAACTTCAGGCTTCATATAACGCAGCCAAGGCTGGCGTAATCCATATGTGCAAAAGTCTGGCCGTGGAATGGGCACGGTTTGCTCGAGCCAATTCTGTCTCCCCTGGGTACATTATTACGGAGATCTCTGAGTTTGTTCCTCAGAAAACCAAGGAGTTGTGGAAAGATAAGATCCCTCTGGGGTAAGCGCCCTAAGATTTCAGGCAAAATGCCCAGACTGACAAATTTGGTGTAGGCGAGAGGGCGAGCCTCACGAACTGCAGGGTGCCTACGTGTACCTTGCTTCGGATACCTCCACATACACTACAGGTGCTAATCTAGTAGTTGATGGAGGCTACAGCGCGCCCTAAGGCAGTCAACCTGATGTTTCATGTAGAGCGCATATTATAGAATTTAGGGTCTGATAACAAGCACGATCCTAATGATTGAAGGAACAAAGGGTTTGGTAGTGGTATAAGACACTGAACTGAATGACGCATATCTTGGATGAATACATTAGTGTTCCTTAATGACAGACTCCATGCGCTGTAGATGCTGCTCGGTGGATGTTTCCGGCGCTCGCTTTGTCAATGACTCAGCGGCGCCATATCGCATGATCTGATCCGTGAAAGCGAGCGTTTTTCTTTCTTAAAGCGTTTTGGGTCTGTCTTGCCGGATTCAGCCGTGGCATTTAGCACAGCCTCCTACAGCTCCACACGCTGGCTCCCAATCTTGACCTGGCAATCCTTGCGGCCGAGATACCTGAGCGATCCATCTGTCGCATGTTGGAAAATATCCCCCGTTTTGAAGAAACGCCCGATCGGAAACGGTAGCGGAAAGTCGTAGCGCCATACCGGGGGGTCGATGAAGACCAACGCTGTTAGGCCGGGTGGGTTGAGATATCCTCGCGCGAGAACAGGACCCTCCACAATGAGCTCACCAATGGCACCAATGGGGGCCGGCGTCATGGCCGTCCGGGTCGATCATCCAGATAGTACATCCCGCTGCATGGCCAATGTTGAAGGTATCCGAGCTGCCTGGGCATACTCGCCGTGCGGTGATGGTTCTTCCACACTCGGTCACCCCAGGTGTCGACCAGGTTCAGGTTGTCCCCCTTTGACCCACCTCAAAAAGTTATTGAAGATTAGACAATGCGCTGTTACAACTGTCATAGCTACTACGTCGAAGTCTAGATAATCTGACATAAGGTAAGGAAGGAAGCACTAGTTCGTCATCCATGGTAGGAATAAGTTCGGGAAGGCAAGCTTAAGGTATTGAAGATTCTTCTATTGTGTTGGTAAGGGTAACCTGGGAGTGACACTGGAAAGAAACCCAACCCCTAAAAAAGACCTACGGCTAGCTGTAATGAAAGACATAATGTGTCGTGTGGTACCAAGAAGAGGCATATTAAAAGACAGTCAAATTGGCTCAATCGTAAATCCGACCTAACTAGTAGAAACAGGATGTTTTGATCAATTCAACATATTCAAAAATAACTGAAAAATAGTATCATTTGACTCTCAAACTTACTGCCTCAGGTGGTGATCTTGCTAACTTCCTTGACTGGACTTGTCAACCCAAATCCCCTTTTTATCTCAGGTCAAATGGACCAACTGTTGAAAGTGGTCCCTAGCCAACGAAAATACATGAATGCCGGCACCTCACCCGGGCCTCCGTGTCAGCCGGCCCCGACACATTATTGCTTGTAACAGATTACACAAGTACCATTTTCCGACAAGGGGGAAGAACGTGGTCTTGTATCTTATAGCTATCGAAATTCTCATTGAAACAGCTTGATTATTATCACATGCCTAAAAAGCACTAGCAAAGGAACAGCTTGTAAAGAGTGAAATATATATAAAGCACTAAAGATACTTATAAGTTAGGGCATTTCTACCAAGCTATAGAGACTTTAAAGATTAATCTTATAACACTACTATGCCTACCTTTAAGTCTATAGTGACTACCCTTCTAACTACCTGCTTCTATCACGCTTCGTACCTTTTAGCTCTGATAAGCGTAGCCTCATACTCCTCAGTGGCCCACGATAGCGGCGTCCGACTATATTCATCCCTAGACTCGACGTTGGCGCCTTTCTCCAGCAACAGCTTGACGATCGCCTCGTGCCTGTTATCGGTGGCCAGTGATAGTGGCGTCTGGCCATATTCATCGTCCCTGGACTCAATGTTGGCACCCTGCTCAAGCAGTAGCTTTACAGTGGCCTCATGCCCATTCTCAGCAGCCCACATTAGTATCGTCCAACCCTCTGTATCCTTAGACTCAATATCAGCGCCCTTCTCAAGCAGCAACTTAACAATGGCCTCATGCTTATTCCTAACGGCCCCCATTAACGGCGTCCAATCCTCTTTATCCTTAGACCCAACGTCAGCGCCCTTCTCAAGCAGCAGCTTAACAGTGGCCTCATGCCCATTCTCAGCAGCCCACATTAGCGGCGTGAGACCTTCTTTGTCCTTAGACTCAACATCAGCGCCCTTCTCAAGCAGTAGCTTGACAATGGCCTCACACCCGATCTCAGAGGCCCACATTAGCGGCGTCAGACCCTGTTCATCCTTGCATTCAATGTTAGCGCCCTTCTCAAGAAGCAGCTTGATGACGGCCTCATTCCCGCAAAGAGTGGCCATTGATAGCGGCGTCCGACTAAATCTACCCTTAGGCTCAGCATTAGCCTCCTTCTCGAGCAGTAGTTTGACAGTAGTCTCATGCCCGCTATCAGCGGCCCAAAATAGCGGCGTCTGACCAAATTCATCCTTGGACTCAATATCAGCGCCCTTTTCAATAAGTAGCTTGACAATGACACTATGGCCATAGTATGACGCTAGTATAAGATCCGTAAAATGCTCAGCAGGCCCTATATCTATAGCCTCCCGATGTATTCTAAACCATACCGCGTAGCTCTTTGAGTCCAGATCGCAAATTCTTAGAGCAAATGGTATAATGGCGGCATTATCGATGATACCAGCCTCGCGGAAGTGAGCGCCCCAAGCTTGGGCCGAGTAGTCTAAGAAGGCGCGTCTATTGAAAGAGTGGCTGGCTTCCCTATTTGCATCTGTCAGTAGACTAACGTTAGAATTGAAGAAGTTTAAATAGAGTACGTAGAGCTCTATAAGAATAGTATGTGCATCTTAGGTACTGATAGAGTGATATTAGTGTAGATCTAATGAAATAGTTATAGGTAATGCTAAATCTGCGAGGAGAAATTAATAAGCTATTTAATAAAGGAAATAAATAAAGCCTTAATAGATTGAGATAAACAATCTACATTAAGATCTAAGATATATTTTAAAGTACTTATTATCCTCTAAGTTAAGGTTATAAATAGACTATAATATGTAGTCTATATTTATAATAATGTTTATTTCTAAGATAGTTAGTAGCTAGCTTACTACTAAGATAATACTTAAGGCTTTCTAAACTATTAGATCTTCCTTAGTCTTATTAAGAATTTTCTTATATACCTTATTAATACTCCTTAGAAGTATTATAATAGTGGACTTGACCCCTTTTACTATCTTTTTAAAGTCTTCTTTTTATAAGTAGTTAAATATAAGGTAAACCTAGAGGTAGGTATAGTAGGTATTTTCCTATAATCTTTTCTCTAGATAGCTCTTGATTTAGAGTAAGAGCTGCTTCTTCATTAATAGCTAATTAATCTAGTGCGTAATGATGTGATTCACCTCCTGGCTGATCGTTTCTGACTCTTCCTCTCCTAGTATATAGATATTTAGAAAAGTATCTAATAGGCCGCAGAACTTATATACAATCTGATCATATAGGCGGCATATTAGAAGATACTTTAGCTTACCATTGCCCAAATGGTCGCTGTGGAATTAGCTCTCTACATTCTACATTAGGTCTACAAACTCTAATTTAGCACATTTGTCGAGGGCATTAAGGGCCATGATAATAGGTCCTGCCTGGGGATCTTTTATAGCATTTCGTAGAACCTTCTAGAGCAATTATGTAGAGTTGATCAAACCTAGCTTATCGTTGCGGAATTGTATTATGGTATGTTCGATTAGAGACGGCTTCTGAGAGAAGAGCTGATGAAGCAGTGTGTAAAGTGCTTGCCAGATAGTGTCCTAGTCTTAGTCTTTGAAGAAGAAGTAGTAAATGGTTGTCGATCGTGGCAGGCCGCAGTTAATTAGGTACTTGGCCAGCACTGACTTTCCACAGCTAGGATCCGCTGAGACTAGCAGGGGGCTAGACTCTTGGTTTAACTACGTCTGGAAGTGATCGTGCTTGAGGAACCACATGTACATATCTTTAACCCTTTCTTCTACTTGGTCTTTATATCACTTATATATAGCACTACTGCTGCCGCTTGTGAGGCAGAATAGCTAGTGACACTCTTGTTCTTCTTTAGATAGCCTCTCCTTGGCTAGATCTTTCTAAGCTTGAAGCTACTCCTTTGCAATATCCCAGTGCTCTTCTGTAACTTATTAGAGGCCTATACATAGGATTAATATATATTAATAATATAATTCTACCCTTTAGAATTACTAGATAGAATATCACTTATCTTCTTTTTAGCTTTAACCTTAGTTAGAGCTATTTAGCAGAGAAGATCCTTCATATATATAGTAGCTACTATTACTACATAGCCCTGCCACTCCTTATTCTTATGGGAATCTAAGTAGTCACATATACCGCAGATAATAAGGCAAGGAAAGTAGTTCATCAGCCCTGCCGCTTCTATTTCAAAGCATAGAATGTCTTCTTCTACCACAAGTAAATCCCTAATTAAAGTATCCTTCATCAGCTGGTTTCCCGAGGCAATAACACCGTAGTAGATTGTCAGACTATCCTCATCTTAAGTCCATTTAGATCGCAGTATTAGTTTTAAGAGACTAGTACTACAGACTGCCACACAGCTTGAGTTATTATCAATAGGATATATGACTTCGGACTGATATAGCTAGTTACTGCTTAGATTTAGCTGGCTATATTTCTTCTATAGTCTTAGCTTCTTTTAGAGAATGTTATTTATATCTTCTTCATGCCTGTGGCCTTTGCTCTTATACTGCGCCCTAAGTCCATTTACCGCCGCCTATAGGACTATAGGTAGTTAGTTTAAGATGCCTATCTATTAGAAGGTCTAGTTTTAAATGGTTTTGCTAAAGTTATACTAGAGCACGCCACTCTTCCCCCCTCAAGGAGCACTAACTACAATATCACCTAGATAGATATTATGCTTTTAACTTAGCATATCACTACTAATGCTAACTATAAGACTAATTCTAATATTAAGAAAGCTATATATTATATTACTTATAATACTTATAGTATAGAATATACTATACTCCCTATTAGGTAAGATAGCTATAATAATATTATATTTCCCTATTTTATTTAATATAATGTAGTTCATAAGCAAGTGAAATACATAAGCAAGTGAAACACCTAACTGCAATTGTATAACTACCTACATTCAAACTGACTTTTATCAACCTACAATAATAAGGTCATCTAATAAAGAAAGTCATATAGTCTTAGCTATCTAAGCTATCCAGAAAGACCTAAGTTTAAGCATACAGACCGCTGCAAAGGTCTACGAAGTCAGTCTAGCAACGCTAAGTCGCCAACTCAAGGGGAGAGCTTCCCGATGTGATAGCATGCCCAATTCGCGAAAGCTCACGGAATTAGAGGAGAAGACAATTATTAAATATATCCTCGACCTAGATGCGCGATCATTTCCTCCCCGGCTTTGCGATGTGGAAGATATGGCCAATCAACTGCTCGCTGACCGCGACGCGCCTCTAGTTGGCAAGTGCTAGGCCTTGAACTTTGTCAAGTGATAACTAGAGATTAAGATGCATTTTACGTGTAGATATGACTATTAGAGGGCCTAATGTGAAGATCCTAATATCATTTGGGGCTAGTTTTAGCTTATGTGGAATATAATTGTGAAATATAGTATCTAGGAGTTAGATATCTATAACTTTGATGAGACTGGGTTTATAATAGGTATTATCTTAACTGGAATGGTCATTATAAGTGCTGAATGGCGTAGAAGACTAAAAATGGCCTAGTAAGGAAATAGGGAATGGGTTACTGTAATCTAGGGTGTTAATTCCTAAGGGTAGGCGATCCTGCTGTTTATCATTGTTGTAGGTCAATATTACCTTATAGCCTAGTATGATAAAAGAACTCTACTATAAAACTGGGTTATCGCAACCTCAGATAATAGCTAGATAATAAATAAGAGAGGCCTAGAATGGATCTAGTACTTCAATAAGCATTTAAAGACGCGTGCTTCCAGCTTATATCGTCTCCTTGTCCTAGATGGGCACGAGAGCCACCATTTAACCGAATTCGAACTATTCTATAAGGATAATAATATCATTACTCTATATATGCCGCCACACTTATCTTATATCCTCTAGCTACTTAATGTTGGCTACTTTAGGCCGCTCAAGCAGGCCTACGGTTGACAAATTGAGAATATGATAAAGGCCCAAATCACACACATTACGAAGGTTGACTTCTTTCCTACATTTAAAGCGGCATTCTAAAGCGTAATATTGGAAAAAAACATCTAGGGAGGTTTCAGAGGCACAGGAATTATTCTATATAATCTAGAAAGTGTACTTTCTCACTTAGATGTAAGGCTGCGGACTCCGTCACCTATGGAGGGGGATTCCAAACTGCCTAACGTCTAGGTTCCGAAGACCCCAAATAACCCAATTGAAGCTACTTCGCAGACTAATTTTATTAAAACTCAAATCAGCTGTCATCAGGGTAGCTCTCCGACATCGATTTTAGCTACTATAGATCAATTTGCAAAGGGGGCGCGAGGAATAATGCACTAGATGGCATTATTAAAGGCTGAGAACAAGGACCTTCGGAAGGCAAATGCGACACTTAGCAAGCGGCGTAGAGCAAAGAAAACACATCTTCGGCTTTCAGGGAGCATGACAGTAGGTGAGGGAGAAGAGCTATAAGATCAGAAGGAAATTGCTAAGCAGTTATATTAGGAAATATAGCAAAGTGGTGATCGGCGGAGGTAGACGGAGACGAGGGAACGGCGATGTGGCACATGCAGAAGACCCGGCCATAATACGCACACTTGCCAGGCTGATGTAGAAATATCTAAGAAAGAGGATAGTGATTGATTTTAATTGATTTTATGTGTTGCTGTTGTTTTATCTTCATATTTAGGGGGGAAGGTATGGTTAGGTGTTTCACTCGCTTATGTGTTTCACTTGCTTATGAAACTATGTTATAATTATTATTATTATTAAGTAATATATATTCTAGTCCTTGCAATGCTTGCGAGTGTCGTCCCGCCATGCGTTTTGGTCGCTGTTGTAGGTCGCGCCACCCATCGCTTTGAGGGACTGAATAGAACGGTGCTGTTAGACTGCCAGTTCTTGATTAGCGAGGTACCTACCACTGCAAAGACCGGGTCACTATCGTAGTACTTGTATCCGCACCAGCTGTTTCCATCCGTCGAGTCTTGGGCGTTATCAGAGCGGAACCACGAGCCAATGGCACTCTGCTCTCACGTGAAGAAGCCAGAGGGTACAGTAACGGGGTAGATGTCTGCGGACACGGGAGCCGCGACGGCTGCCAGGATGACGGAGAGAATAGCGACGGATGGGGTCTGCATGGTTGCGGTGTTCGTGAACTAGTAGCGATGCTGAAGATTTCGTGAGTTGGATGATGAGCTGCGTCTTAACTGCTCGGCCGCGAGAGGCGCCGTATTTATACCATTACAATAAAACTTAGAGCAGATCAGTGGTCGAAGCATGAGGCTGTAGAGGATAGAAAGTCAAGCGGCCAATCATTACCCATTCAACGATCACATACCGAAGCAAAGCAGTATGTTGATAGGAATGCAGCTAAATGAAGTGCTCCATATCTAACAGTGGTCGACGAACGTTTGCACAGCATTAGCTTGTATTCTGATGCAAATACGAGCTGATGCCGGGGACAACGGTTCATTTACCACCCAGCCATCCATCGAATCCTGAACCAGGCCATGTCACTTCTACCATTGGGCGAAAATGCCAAGGCATACTCCACGGGCCGCTCTAACTCCGCCTCGACTCTATGCTACAGGGATCAGTATGTATTGCAGCTTGTAATGGGGATCAGATGTGGAAAGAAGCTCTTGATTTCT